>PVIW01008038.1:0-65337 GCA_004026585.1 Noctilio leporinus | reverse complement strand
ACAATAATGAGCAAAACTAACAACAAGCAAAACAGAACCAAGTGTATGAATACAAGGAATAGGCCTGCAGTGGTCAGGGGGAAAGGGGTTGGGGGGAGGGGGGAGACAGAGGCAAAGAAGGGGAGCAGCTTAGACAAGAACCTAGTATAAAGGAACCATGGACATGGACAACAGGTGGGATTGACTTTGGGGGGAAAGGTGGGTGGGGAGGGGGACAGAGGGGAGCAAAAAAGGGATGGATGTAATATAACAACAATAAAATTAAAAAAAAAAGAAAAGAAAAGGCTTCCCTCCTTCAAACAATTGCATTATTATTTTAATCACTGTTTTGATTCAACCCAGTGATTAAAGGTAAAACAAATTCATTACTGTTGGCTACTGTTTAGTTGTTGTTGTTGTTGTTTAAGGAGCCAACAGTAATAAGTCTGTCCTACCTTTTCAAAAGATTGGCACGAGTTGGCCATACACATGAATGCCACTGTCCAACAAGAAGTAATAATTTAGAAGTAATTTTTAAAGCACAATCTATGGTGTTAAGTAGGAATGGGAAGTATGGCTATTCTTCCTTACCTCTTGGGTTGAATTGATAGATGTTATGAATTAACTGGAGATTGAATATGACTGGAAAGGAAAGAAAACTCCTTTTGAAATCCAAAGGACTCCCAGTCATTTAAAGAGTAGATAGGATGTTGAAAGGCATTGAACTGAAGGGCTTCTCCCCTTCCTAACAGGCCAATGCATTGAGAGAGAAATCATCTTGGCAGAATATGAGATCTAATTCAACTGATAATCACAGTAGCATTGAAATCCAGGTTAGAAAATGATCATCTCAACCACACGTAACTGCTTCTTTCTTCTCAGCCATCAAAAGCTAATAAATTGCTCATTTTGGCTTTAATTTATGGATGGCCTTATAGGTAGCTAGGTTAAATATGCACTGACAGGCAAATGTTATATAATGTAACTTTATATGTGTTTATAATGCCAAGCTACTCTTTTCCAGATCAATTCTATTATAAATTTTTTTAATATGATCATTTCATTGATATCAGTTCCACCATCTTACAGGCTTCTTGAGCCAATAGCTATAAGAAATAACTATAATTTTGTTGAATGCTTACTTTGTACTGGGCATTATACAAGCAATTGCTCCTTTAATCTTCATAACAGATCTCTAAAGTAGCTACTAATCCCCATTTTATAGATAAAGAAACTTAGGCATAGGGTTGTTCAATGACTAACCTAAGATTGCACAGAGAGTTAAGAGGCAGCCTCAGGCTGCACCCAAGAAAATGAAGCTCCAAAGATGAGGGAAAAAGCCACATATACATGTACCATCACACATCACCAGGACATAGTACGCACTCCATAAAATGTTTAGAATACATGAGAAGCTGCTTTTTCTGGGTTGGGTCAGATCTACATAGACATGCAAGAAAGATGTTTGCTTTGTTGGAATCTTAGACAGATGAGCAGGTCCTTCTATAATCCAGAACTCAGAGCAATTACCTTATAAAACAGTGCCAGGTGAGGTGAATTCCCATGGGCCTCAACAGAAACAAAACCTTCTCCTATTTCTGTTGCATCACTTGACTGTCCCCCTCATTCTTCTGAACCATTATTCAGTGCCCACACCCTCACCCCCTTAAGCAAACAGAGTCACACCCAAATGATACTTGAGTTGCCCAAATACTCCTTTTGTCTGGTTGGAGAAAAATGCACCAGAATTAAATATCTATGTAGTGCCAGTTATTGTGCTATTGATCATAAAGTAACTTTAAAAGAATCACAAAACAGTATCCCATTTTTAAAGAAAGGCATGGATTCCTGGAAACTAAAATTAATTAAGGGTTGAACATTCTAAGTATTACTTTTATAAAAAGCATACATATTTTAATAGAAACACCCAAGAAGAAGGAATTAATTTGGGGTCCTGCTAAAACAAAAATCATGAAGAAACAAAGAATTTAAAGAGAGTAGCTTGAAGAACATCAGAGGTAGATTTGGGTGGTCAAGGGAAGAGGGGCACCAGGCAAGAAGAAGGAAAGTGTTAGGTCAGAGCACATGAGGTCAGTACTTTAGATTCAGTCATTAAGTAGAGAATGGCTTACACTTCTCTGGTGAACTTGACACTGTCACCTCTTCTAGGCAATGTTCAGGATACGACAGATATAAGAACAAAGCCTTCCATGGAAAGCAGTTATAGGCTGGCAAGCAAAGCAAACTCAGCTGGTCAGGAGTTGGCTAATTGCAAAACAGTGGACAAGAGGGTCCCTCTATTGGTTTTTCCCAGTTCTATTGTTTTGTTTGCTGATCTACCCAAAACCTCCTACTTGGGTGAACAACCTTTACTCCACTGTATATTTGCCTACATAGCTTATTTTATTATTTTTAATTAATTTATTATTTTTCAGAGAGAGGCAGAGAGGGAGAGAAACATCCATGTATGGTTGCCTTTCTCCTGCCTCCAGCCACGGACCTGGCTGGAGACCTTGCTTGCAACTTGGCCATGTGCCCTAGCTGGGAATTGAACCAGTGACCTTTGGGTTCGCAGGCCAGTGCCTTATCCACTGTGCCACCAGCCATGGCTGCCTACATAATTTAGATGGAGCTGTGCACCTCTCCCTCATGACCATACTTCAAGGGATGAGACTTAAGGCCAGCTAATCAGAAAAGCCAATCCTATAGCTCAAGGATTTGCTCAGGAGCTGGCACATGACTCAGACTGGTCAATCAGGGCCTCCTCTGAGATTTCCTGAGGGATCTCCCAAAGGATGTTAACTTCTCACAGAATACACATGGTTCTTTTGAAGCCTGATGGTGAAAGGACATGCAGATCCCCAGGATCATCAGAATCCTTGTATCATTGCTTAATCTTTAGACTCAGCCACACTTGAAGCCTACTTTTTGTGCTGCCCAGTTCTATGACCCATTTTTTCTTTTATAAGCTTATTTGACTTGTTGTTTTTCTTTTAAATTTGTTTTCCCTTGGAACTGGAGAAATCCTGATGAAACTGGTACCTAAACACCCTATAACACGATGCATTGATATTCTGTGTTTGCTGTAGATTCCTTTCTCATAACAAAAACTTTGTTATAGCAAGCTTGAAGAGATACTCCACATTTGACCATTTGTTTGATATTAAGATCCTCTCCTTTTGGAGTTCTCATCTGTTCTTTTAAGCACCACATTATTTTCTAAATTGCAAAAATGATTCAAATATCTCAAATGGTTTGGTGATTACTGCCATCAAGAAAAAAACAGTTATGAAGTTAAAGCAGATGATAAATGAAGTAGTGCAATACTCAAAGATTGACCATGTTCAAGATAGGTCAGTCAAGTGACAAATTGAACTGGTTTAAATTTAAACAACACTTCACTATATAAAATGTGTGTATTTTAAATTGAATGTTAATAGTAGGTCTTAAAAATTTCCACATCAATAGTCAGATTGAGCTGATCAATATGGTAATAGATAATAAGGCCTGACTAAAGGAACCTTCCTGGCCGCATGACTTACAGTAGCTCTGTTCTTCATTTCCCAGCTATGGGTCTACCACAGCTTCACATACAGAAACATTCTGGAATTTAATCAGCATCCTAACTGTGAGGAATCCTGTGAATTAAATACCGTCCCTTTCCAGAGTTCAAAAAAAGTCACATTTGAAGGCCAAGGTTTAGATGCAAATAGGAGAGATGTGATCCTGAGAAAAAATATCAAACATAACCAGGAAGGACCCCTGCTTCCTGCCTAAAAGAAATGTGCCCCAGAGTAGATTTTCTCTGATCTTTGCTTTAGAAAGATGGGTCCTCTTATCTGAAACCTCGAAAGCTGTCACACTTTTTATATTTCTGGAAGCTTATAAATGATGAATGTTTCTTCCTTCCCCCCTCTTCAGGAAAAGAGGAGGGGAAGGTGTTATTCTTCCTGACTTCCAGGAAGATTTCATGGGTCTCTCAGAAAAGGAAAAAAATAGCCACAATTTGTCTGTTGTTATCAGCAATTAAAGGTACTTATCTAATTACTATGGAAGATGCACCTTTTGACAATCATCTCTGATGAGCTGATCATTATCAGTAATTTATGACCAGTTTCTTAGTTAATTGTCCTCAGGAAGGAGAGCACAAACCATTTATATAGAAAAATATGTAGTCATTAACAACAGTGGAATTTGTTGGGAATGTGATTATAAATCACCAACCAGGGCTGCTAATGATTCCTGGGAAGAGAAGAGAATGAAGACAATGCAGATGCTATATCCAACTGTAGAGAACTATTCTGAGGGAAGAGCACTTCATAATGAACTTTCCCCCACCAATTAAAATGAAGAATGGCTTATCCTCCCCTAAGAGTGTCAGACACTCTATTCTAAAAGTGGTAGAGTTGGGCAAGGGAGGAACACATTTCTGCTTCTACAGGCAGAGCTAGTGATAAAACACACACTCAGACACTTTAAAGTTTGTCTCTCCCAACCAAGCTCACTTTGCATAAAAATGATGGGCCCTACTATACTTTTTCCAAAGTTAACTGAATCCATCTGACTAAGCTCTGGCTTTAGGGCTTGAAAGTTGCCTGTGTAGTCCATAAACCAAGTACAAACATGTGAATCCGGATCTATCATTGAACTTGGCTTTGCCAGTTGCATGCTGCAGAACCTTGGGCCCATTATAGAGCCTATGGCCCCATTTGTGAAGAGGGAATGCTATGGATTGAATTGTGTCCCTCTCAAAATATGTTAAACCTAACCTCTGGTACCTGTGAGTTAATTTGTAAATAGTCTTTGCAGATGTAATCAAGTTAGGATAAGTGCATTAGCGTGGGCCCTAATCCAATATGCCCACAATGCTTATAGAAACGGAATGTTTGAACACAGAGACACACACATAAAGGGAAGATGATAGGAAGGCATATAGAGAGAACACATATGGTGATGGAGGCAGAAATGGGAGTTTGTACAGGCAACTCCTATATAACATGGTACTTCTATCACACAGTTTCACTCTATTGTGGTTAGAGAATTGGGGGAAACCCTCATACAACACAGTATCCTAGATCATGGTTTCATTCTAACATGGGTTGAGAATTAGAGAAATCTCTGAACAACAGGGAGCATAATAAGAGCTTTTAAGAGCAAAAGGTATCTCATTCAAAATTAAGGAAATCCCCAAACAATATGGGATGTACTAAGAACTTTTTAGAGTGAAAGATATGTCATTTGAATTTTTCATTTGAGCATGAATGTAGTATCAGATTTGCTTGCAGAATTTTAATTTTAAATCCATTTTGTTCATGGAGTATTAAGTACATACATTTTGAAACTTCATGTTTTTCTTTTTACTACATTATACATAACATTATTTTTTGCTAAAAAGTATAGGATAGAACTGAAGATATGGCTGAAGAAAGTTCAGAGGATGAAGATAGTTTGTCAAAAAGAAAACAACCTCAGTTAATAGTGCTTAGTAGTGATAATGAAGAAAACTTTATTTAATACATATTAATATGTTATGCCTTTGGTGAAAATTGCTTTCAGAAAGATATTTCTTTTAATTATTAAAAATATACTAGTATATTTTTAAATGTTTGGAACCTAACCCCCTTTTTTGTACTAGTTCTTTGTTTCATATAACACAGATTTGCATAACACAGCATTTTTTTTAGAACCTAACAACCATGTTATGCAAGGGTTACCTGTATGTTTAAGCGAAGGGACACCAAAGATTGCTGGCAAACTACCAGAAGCCAGGAAGAGACAAGGAAAAATTTTTCCTACCAGGTGTAAAAGGAGTGTGTCCCTGCTACCACCATATTTGGAGCTTCCTACCACTAGAACTGTGAGACAATAAATTGCTATAGCTTTCATCTGTCCCATTTGTGGTGGTTTGTTAAGGCAGCACTAGAAAACTAATACAATACCTAACAGGGACCTTGAACAGATTATATGAGTAGGGCTTGGAATGTGCCCAGGACAGCTTAGCAGTTGATATGTGTGCAATGAAAATACTTGTTTAAGGGCTTCATGAACTATAATATGACTTAGACAAACAATAGTAGACATAGAGACCATAATAGAGAGTGTCTAGAAAGCACAGTGCTCAGGCTGGAAGAGCCCTGGGTTTGGCACCAGAGTCTGATATTCAAACCCAGTTCCTCCATTCTGAAGCCTCTACTACAGTGGATTTTAGACTCCTCACCTACGCATTTGACATAGTAAAGCTTATGCCTTCTGCACAAAGATGCTGTGAGCCCCAACTGAGATCATGTATGTACATCAAAAGCCCTTTGTAGTCTGAAGCATTGTTCATTTAGCAGGCCACTAAGATAGGGTCCAGGAATACTGTGGTGATCCATTTAATAAGAAACCACAACAGTAAATCTGCAACTATAAACTGGAATCAGAACAATACAGAAAAAAAGGAGAGAGAGAATCAATGAAATCTTGGTAGTAGGAGACAGTTACTGAAAGAGCTGTAGAATGCCTCACTGCTGAGTTTAAGCTGAAACTTGACACAAAAGTGGACCTTGCTGAGTGATGGTGGCAGGAAGTGTCCTCTGGCAGAAGGAAGGACACTTATCTCTCAGGCTGGGAGCCAGGGGCCCGGTATGGTTAGGGTCCTAGGAATGAGTAGAGTAGCAATTTTCAACCTTTTTCATCTCACAGCACACGTGAACTAATTACTAAAATTCTGCAGTACACCAAACATATTTTTTGCTGGTCTGACAAAAACAGTATAATTTTGATTCATTCACACCGGATGACTGTTGTGGTGTTGGCTGGTGTCAATTTTTAATTTGACAATTTAAGAAAAAAGAGGGGGAGTACCCCTGACTAAATACTCGAATATTGCATGTTTTAAAAATTCTTGTGGGGCACTGGTTTAAAATCAATGGATTATAGAATGAGGGGTGCTAGAGAGAAAGGTAAGAAGTCAGGTTACACTGAGACTGCAGGCCAAGTTATCCATTTTTATGTTATCTGTGGCTTTTAATTCACCGTTGGGAGTGTGTAAAGGATGTGGTGAAGTGACCTGATTTGAATATTAAGTGTTTGCTCTAATTATTATACATAAGGTGGATTAGCAAGCAATAAAACAGGGAGACCAGATAGGATGTTATAATATAGATGTAGGTAAGTTGGATCAAATGGTAACAGTGGAGCTTGAAAAAAGTGGACAGATTTTGAGATATCATTTGGAGAAAAGCCATTATTATTACTTTTATCTGCTAATTTAATTCAACTCAATCCTATTAGAATGCCTTCTGCTACTTCCCTGACAGATGGTTAGCCGGTTTAAAAAATATTCATTAGTTTAAACTAAATAACCTATGCTCAATCATCCTTTTCCACTTCTCCTATTAAAAAACAAAAAACAAAAAAACTCTTAACTAATAAAAGATGTGTGCAAACAATGTTACTGTACAAGTCAATTGATTCCAAATTAGGTCAAGTTCAGTAATAATAACATTGGCTTTGGGTTTCCTTCACTGACTAATTCTATGTGCCTAACATCCTTCAGCACATTAGGTAAATCAGCTCATTTAATTCTCACAATAACTTAGAGAAACTAGTATTACTACATCTATTTCAAAGATATGGGAACTGAAATTTTGAAAGGTGAAGAACCTTGTCCAAAGGCACACAGTTAGTATGGGGTTGACCCACAGCAAGTTGAATTATAGATAAGGCCCTACCATGCACCAAGCCTCTTATGAGGAACCATGAAGATTATGAGAAGGGCATCTGATATAGTAAGACTGAAACAAAGAAAAAAAGTCAATTACAGCCACTTAAAATTGATGATAACAGCACAGAGGGTAAATCTACCTGTAAACATTTCCATGAAATTCTATAAAATGCTAATGTGCACTACTTCCCAGCACATCAAATTATCCAAACTGCACAATGAAATGAAACAAAAGCTTATTATTGATATTTACTATGTGTTTCTCAGATTAAAAGTGGGGAAAAACTTTTTAATGTCATTAATAACAGTTTCTCGACTACCTAGATGTTCTTGATTTGAATCTGTTCTCAGGTTAATTTCTTGTTGCCATGCATGCAGTGACCCAGAAGTATCTCCCTCTCCCAAAGAAGAGCCCAAGTGCAATAAAATAAGTGCTACCTTTGTGTGGGGGGTGGACATTGCAGCCTGGCAGTCACCGGCAGCTGTGCATTACATGCTTTTCTGTACTGGGGCTACAGAGACAGATAAGACATCCAAGGTCTCAAGTAGCTCATAGTCCTAGGCAGCCCAAGCTGAAACATGCAGCAAAGCATCCTATGAACATGTTTACGTCTGACAAAGATAAACAACCACAGGCACAGTGCTTTTCACAACCTCTCCCCTTCATGCCTTTTCACGCTTGAAGGGAAAGTGTCCTTTGTATTCTGTCTCCCAACTACCAGGATGACCTTTATATCTTGTCTTTCTCTTGCCTTTGTTTTTTTTTTTTTTTTCATGCAGGGTGCCCAGCACAGATGTGTCTTCTTCTCCCTGGAATGATCCTGCTGTGACATTTCAGAAAACTCATCTCACAGAGTGTTTAGAAAGAGACTCCAACTTCCTTTGAGATGCTTCACTGTGAGCCTCAGGGAAAATTATTTGCGCACTTGTGTAGGTTTCTCCCAAAATGTTTCTTCCTAATGAGGCAAAACTCATCTAAGCCAGAAGGGTGTGCAAGTGGAAAACAAAGAAACAGCAGCAAAGGCCTTCCCCAGAGTCACAGTAAGTTATATCAAGGGCAAAGCTCAAGGTGTGGGGAGAGAAGTCCTCAGAAAGGAAAGAAATAAGCTCCCAAGCAGAGCCAGGAGTCCAAGTTAAGAAAGAAACTATTTCTCAGACAGACCTTGCTCATGCCCATACACAAGGGTTTATATAGTCCAAATGGTTTCTGCACTTCTATCTTTTCATAGCATAGGCAGTAAATTATCTTAATGACTAGCAACTGTTACAGCACCCAAGGTTCCTGAATTCATAAGCTGTAGGCTGTAGAGAAGAGACACCATAGTATGAAATTTTTAAACATGGAGGTAAGAGGATGTTTTTCCCTACCTAAAGAATTACAACATGTTCAACCTAAGGCACTGGGTACAAATGTGCCGCATTTTGAGTATACCTCTAGTCAGCTGCTAACCACTGAGCTCATTTCCATTCAAATGAACATAGCTATTGATCAAAACTGGCATGGATGCAATCACTGCCAAAGGCTAGACAGACTCACCTGGGGAAGGAAAGCACAGGAAGAGGAATTATAAAGAGCAGAGCATCAGAGAGCAAAGAGATGTCACACTGCAGTGACCAGCATCCTTTCAAATTGCGTCTCAACACGGTGTAATCCCCATTAATGTATCAAGAAGAAGTGAATGGCAGGTTAACGAAGTTCACAGACAGTCTTGCAAAAGATGACAGCAGCACCCAAGAAGGCAGAACCCATGTGTAAAACTGCAGTTCCAAAGGAAGCTGATCATGCTGTTGCCCACCGAGACATCTTTCATCTCTGCAGTCATTGGCTCAAGGGAAAGCAAACAGCAGGGTGACCTTCCCTGGCACACCTGCACTGATCTCTGAATTTACCCCATCCCACATCCAGTCCTTTAAAAGGTGTTACTTGAGAAAGAGAAAATAAACATCTGCTTTCTGGTCAAGCATAGCTTGCAAACCTCAAGATTTATTCTAAAAACAGATGTAAATCAATGGTATTAATACTGGTTATTCAGATGTTCAAGATGCAAAACTAAGTGTTTTGAGTTGTTTTTGTTTATCTCTCACACTAAGTCTAGAGATTAGCTCTCATCTTTATGCCTAGCATATATCCTACATCTATGTGTGTACCTCTGTCACCCTTCATTGCTACATTAGCATGGCTACCACCATGTCTCCTTTACTCATTGATACTTTCTTGTTCCCCTGCTATACCCATTACAATAAATTATTTACATAGATGTGAAAGGGGTCATTTCAGTTAAACAGAAATCCTATTCTATTCTTCCTCTATTTAAGAATCTACAGTGTCTTTCCATTGCATTTAGGAAAACCAACTTCCTAACTTCTTACTGTCACCTTCCATTCACTGAGACCTGAGTGAGGTGAAATTCATCGCCCTGTATTATAGTCATCTGCACTTCTTAGCAGATTACTGACTCCTGTATTGCCTGATTCCTGCATTAAGACGGAAGCTTCCTGGAAGCAAGGACCTTTCCTGGCTTGGTCACTGCTGTTACCCCTCTTTAGGACAGTATTTAGCACTTAGTAGGTTCTCAGTAAATACTTATTAGATGAATGAATGCATGTTGAAGTCCTCTATGGAATGAGGAGGGTAAATAGCCTGATTCCAAAGTTCCCTTCCAAGACTATCCTAGAAAAGTCTACAACCAGCTTCCCTGCTGGCCCTAGCTTGGGGGATCTAGAGCCACCATACCACTGTATAGACCATAAGGATTCTAATCTGTGGTCCACCATCAACTCATCATGCAACCTAAAGATATTTTTCCTTTCTGAAGTATAGTTTTCCTTTATCTGGATATATCTGGGAGCTCTTACGGTTTTAAAAGTGTCATTATCCAGGATTCCTCTTTACAAAAGTATTTTATTCATTCCTGATTAATGTGATCATTGCTTGTCCTTGGTACAATCTTTTAGTGGGGAAGCATTTTAGGAATCTGGGCAGGGATTTCCTCTGATACCAGATAATCACTGACCTGAGTCCTAGGAAGTCAGAGAATGCACATTGCAAAGGATTTATAATGCCCAAGTATTATGAATATAATTTAAAATAAATTAATGGACTAGTATATTACCTGTCTAACAAGAAGGCCACAACTAGTCTTCTTTATGAGGAAAATTGGTGTTTAACTTTTGAAATCTGAACATCTTTTAAGCATTGTATAAAAAATTTGCCAACACAACCATCACAGATTTGTGATGACCGTTCATGAAATCTCCAATTGAATTCCTTACAGCCAGCTTGTTTCATGGCTATCTATGAATGAATACAAAAGGAAATTTTGACAAGACATTTATACCCAAAATCTGCTTTTAAGAAACAGAAATAGTGAAGCATCCATTGATGTGAAAGTATACCTCTAGTCACAGACTGGATTCCCCATGCAGCACACAGAATAGATCATTATTCTGGAGGCATCAGTTCCCTCGATTGACCCGGGAAGGGCAACCTGCTTCCCTGTTCCATCAAGAGTGAGACACATGAGGCCCTGCAGAGAGCAGGCTGTGAGCTATGGGAGGCTGTTGTATAACCCAAAAGTAATGAAGTTCTCTTTCTTTTAACCATGGCAAATGTCTCACTCTTAAATGGGCTAGCTGCCAAGAAAAGTTTCAAAAATTACGTTTCAAGTATCTTTGTCTTATTCAAGAAGGTTCAAAATGTTCACAAAGGCGGTAAAGGCAATTAGCTTAGAGGAGGAAAATGACAGAATTATAGAAGTTTAAAAACAGGTGGTTGTAATGCACAAGTAGATCCAAACCATATAACAAGGCAGAGAACATAGCAGGGATAAACACAATAACAATCCAACAATAGCTGACATTGAATGCTGCATGTCAGGCCTTAGATGTAGTGCTGTTTTGCGTTATGTTAGTTAATCATCAGCCACTCCTGGAAGTACTACACTATGATTTATTTGGGGAAAATAGGCAGAGGGAAGTGGAGTGATTATCCCAAGGTTAAACACCTATCAAGTGGCAGGATTAGGGTTCACATCTGTATCTCCCCCCACCATTCTTCCCAGTGATATGAAAGGAAGTTCCCTGCCAGGGCAATGAATAGTCATGGCACAGTTACTTTCTGCATCAAAAGCCAGCATCTTTCTGCTGGGGTCCAAGGAGTCATTCTTCTGGAGAGAGCCATGGAGTAGGATTTTTTTTTTTTTTTTTAAGATTTTATTATTTTCAGAGAGAAAAGCAGGGAGGGAGGAAGAAAGGGAGAGGAGCATCAATGTATGGTTGCTTTTCATCTGCCTCCAGCTAAGGACCTGGCTGGAGACCTAGATTGCAACTTCATTATGTGCCCTGACTGGGGAATCGAACCAGTGATCCTTGGGTTCCCAGGCCAGCCGCCAATCCATTGAGCTCCACCAGCCAGGGAAAGGATTCTCATTTTAATCATACCGGATGTTCTACATGAATAGTAAATAACCCTGGGATAACAGAGTACCTCAGTTTGGATGGGGGCCAACTCCTCAACCTCCCAACCTGGCCTTACCTAAAAATAGACAATGAATCTTTATAATGAGAAGATAATCATTTGAGACTAAGATACAAAGTTTGGCACCTTTTTATAATGGTAATTATATTGATACATGCCAAAGAATAACCAAAACAGAAGCTCTTAAAGAAGCAGTGAGAAAAGTCAAGATGTAGTTGAAAAAAGACAAAGAAACTCAGTCATCAAAAGTTAGTAAGACTTTGGGGCAGAGTGGGTGGGTGGTGAAGGGGACAGAGGGGAGGAAAAAGGGAATGGATGTAATACAACAACAATAACATTAAATTTAAAAAAAAGAAAGAAAGAAAGAAAAGAAAAGATCCCCAGGGGACTCTCAAGCTCACAGAGCTTGAGAAGCACTAGTATAGAACAGGTAAAGAGAAGACTACATTGTGCATATTCTCTAGAGCAGGGCTGTGAGCAGCTATAGATGTACACCCTATAGTAAACATGAGTGTGTATTTAGCTTCGTCTTGAGGAAAGGTGGTGTACAGAGGGAAATCTCCCCAAATTAACAAAGCATTAGAAAAAATAACAATCGGTTCTTACAAATAGGTTAGATATGCCATGGCACTATCCTCTAAATCATTCTAATATTCTGGAAATAGTATTTAACTCCCATGACCAAAATAAGCCACAAGAATGCATGATGGTATTTGACTGTGCCAGATCAACATTACTAATCTCCTGCATTATCAATCTTCCTTTAACCTTTCAAGATTTTCTCTCTATTAAGAGCCATCTTGACTTGTTGGGCCTAAATCTAAAGATAACCTAGGGATCCAAAAGACCACACAGCATACTAGCTGTAGAAACACTGTTTTTTGCTGCTAACTATAACTAGGCTTACCATTCTGCAAGAACAGAAAAAAATTTTTTTAAGAACAAAAACCTCTTGGGCCCCCCATCGTCCTTTTGTGACAGAGCTCATTTAAAATGTAGTACATCATCAAAGCCACATTACACTGATGATATAGGATTTATGAGGGGTGTCCTCCTTCATATTATGCATTAACTTGAAGTCAACAGGGGAGGACAATAGGGGACAAAAATTAGAATGTGCAAAACACTTGGACTCAATTTAATGTACTCAATTGCATGCTGGTAAAAACATAAATTGCAAAATGATAACTATTTTTCCCCTTCCAGATTAGCTGGAGACAGTGGACATTTTAAAAGACTGAATGAAATATGCTTGTGATTTACCTTTCATCTAAGGAATCAAATATTTTTATAATCTAAGATTTTTTATGGCATTTATACAAAATGCTCTGGCAAATCATCTGGGTATCAATGCCTACCAAACATTTGCTTATAAATACCCCTGAATTATCTTTGCTATTTACTGACTGTCCATCCTTAGTGACATACAATCAGGGACCAATGTCTCTGAGTTTTGCAAATGGCCTGAGAAAAGTAGATATGAAGTCAGCTCTGCAGATAGATTACAGGAAAGGGGAAGAAATACAAAAATAAGTAATTGATTCTAAAAATGTATACTGTCGCCATCCAAGGAGAAGAGACCAGTGAGGGCAACTGAGAACTGGTATAGCATTCACAAAATAGGCAGTGAATAATTAAATGCATTTACACTGGTTGTCATGGCCCCAGAGAAATAGGGAAAAAGCTCCCCCTAAAGGCCTTGCTTTTAGAAGCTTGCACATGGGGGTGGGCTTAAAGTCTGAAAGATGCATTGGTGTCAGGAGTCTGGTCTTCGACCAGAGGGAAGGAAAGAGGCAGAGAGGGAGAGTAACATCAATGTATGGTTGCCTTTCACCTGTCTCTCGCTACAGAGCTGGCTGGAGACCTGGCTTGCAACCTGGTTATGTGCCCTGGCTGGGAATCGAACCAGTGACCTTTGGGTTCACAGGTTGGCACCTTATCCACTGTGCTACCAGCCACGGCAGGATTCTGGTCTTTGAACGAAGGCTGAAACAACTGATTAATTCATTGGGTCATTCAGTCAATTGCTCAAGCACTCAAGCAAAGTTTGTTAAGCATTTGTGCCAGATGTTTGTATAGGTGGAAGAGACATTGAAGAATAAACCAGACATAGGTATAGCCCTAAAGGAGCTTGCAACCAACAGGAATAACAACACTGAGCCAATGAGTTTAAAGATGTTGTTCTTGAGCAGGTATAGTTAATCTGCCCATACTCTTAGTATCCACCTCATCTAATCCCAGGCCTCAGCTTTGCTATTCCTATGTTGGTGTTGACGGTTCTAATGTCTGCCATCCTAGAACACTCCTGCATAGGCCAAGGGTATTTTACAAGACAGATGTATGATTCACCAGAAGTAAGATTAGTCTTCTTAGGACTCCATCTCAAATAGCCAGAATTATTTTCTATAATCACAAGTGTCCCTCAGGGACATCAAGAGACTTTCCTTTGTATAGATAGTGAGTAAAAGGGAAGTGACTGGTGATGGGGGTGACAACAGGGAACAGGGAGCCAGAGTGTGGTCCCTGTTTCACATGGGCAGTCTGAGATCTTTGTTTGTCCACCTTCCACAATGTACATATCCTAGAAGCAGAGGCAGGTAGCACGGGAGTGAGGAGGGTAAGTGCACTAAAAATAAATAAGAAATCAAGGTTCATACAAGTGGGTACTGAGTTCAAAGCATTAAGAGAAGTCTAGAAAAGGAACTCATAGCACAAAACTGCACTGTCTAACATGTGCAAGTGCAGGAGGAAAACTGTAAAAGAAAGCAGATGTTGGCCAAGAAGTACTCTGAGGAATAATCTTCAGAAAAGTGGTGGAAGAATTAGGACAAAGAATGTTTAAGAGGCACAGGAAGGGCAGTACAGCCCTTACAGGAACAATAGATGGTAAACACCATCATAATGCAGAAGCAGGCTATAGAGTTCTCCATACCTCTGAAAAAAGGGAATATGGGCAATGTGGTATGAAGTGTACACTGAGGTAGCTCTGACCCCTCTAATCCAGAGGATAGAGATCAACCTTCTGGGTGAAGAAGCATCATTTCTTGACCTGGTGATTGATTCTCTTTCTTAACAGTACCCTGTTTGTTTGTTTTCTTTTCTAAAGACGAGTCCAAATTCCTTCATTTTGCAGTGCCTTATTGGGACCACAGATGGGTGCCTTGCCTTTCCATTTTGGAAGATGAAGAGCTTCTTGGGAGCATGTTTGGTCAGGTACTAGCTCTTTCTGCCGGAGTGGATTCAAGAAGAGGATGTGACCCGAGTTTGGCCAATGGGGCATGCTCTCCCTGGATCTAGAGCAGATGCATGAAGGCACGATGAAATCATTTTGCTCTACAGATGAGACTCCATTGCGGTGTAACTCCCATGCTGCCGACACTGCTTTTTTAGCCTCCTCTCAATACTATAAGCTCCCTATAGGTCACTAATAAATATCCTTTTTGCTTACTATAAGGGGGAAATTGGTTTCTGTTGCTTACAACCAAAGAGCCCTAATTGGTCCACAAATTTCAGACTGTCCCTGTAATTAACTGCAATGCTTAATTTCACTCCTTTGTAAATTGGGTTGATATTCTTACAGGAAGGATAATTACTTTGATCTCATAAAATCCCTTTTGATGTTATAAATCTCCATTAAGAAGCCCTGTTTGGGTCCATGAGAAACTATCTCTACCTCCCAGAAAGGCAAGACAAGGGCTATTACACCACATATGCTTTGAGAATGGGTCATTTATTACACAGAGGTATGGAAAATTCAGGACACTTCCACTGAAACACTAACTTTTTTTTTATACATCAAATATAGATATTTTCCAAAAGGCATTGATATAAAAAACAAACAGAAACTATGAAAAGTAAAAAAGAAAATCACCGTGTTCCCATATTCATCAGGGTCTGTCCCAAGTGCAATTGCCTCAAGATAGGTGTAGGTCTCAGAAGAAATCTAACAATTAGTAGGAGGATTTAAGAGAACCGATGTGTGCCAGGGAGTCCTGATGCCTGTTCCCCGGTTCACCTGAAATGCCACATATCCATGATAAGAGAATCCCTTACAAATACAAGGAATGCCTGCAAGAAAGGGGACTAAAATTCCTCTCCCAAGTTGGATTCCTACTGATACAGCAAACTTAATGGGTGTCTGAGAGATGTCTCTAAGCACAGGGAAAATCAGAATTGGAGAAAGATAGGGGCAGAGCAGGAGTGAGAGAAACAGTTAAAGGACTTTCAATCCTACCATTTGGCATTGTAAGCATGAGTGAGTTTATCACCATTCTTGTAGTTCCCACAAAAAGAGTTCAGCGTGAGCCAGCTTTGTGCATTCCAAGAGAGTCTCTTGCAAGATGAGGGGCCAGTGACCTGTGGGACATGTTGTTGGAACAGACAAGAAGGGAGTTGAATGGAGTTTTGCTGGAGCTGAATTTTCCACATGGAGAAATTTAGAAGCTAGGAGGCCCCTAGTGGAGGTATCTGTAACACTTCAGCAAGAGAGGAAAGTTAGATCTAGAGGATTTGCCATATAAACCCCAGAAAAAATTGCAAAAGCAGCAGTAAGAGGAAGACAATGGTACTTGTGAGTCTGAGAACTATAATCTTCTTTTTAAATACTTTACTTTTTAAGATATTTTAGTTATTTTATTACAGTTGCCCAATTTCTCTCCCCCACCTTTGCCCTCCTCTGCCCCACTTTCACTCCCACAGTCAATTCCCACACTGCTGTCTACATCTGTGATTCATTCATGCATGCTGTTTAACTAGTTCCTACCCTTTTTCCCCACCATTATCCCTTTCTCCCCTCCCCTCCGGTCACTGTCAGTCTGTTCCATGTTTCCATGCCTGTGGCTGTATTTTATTCATTAGTTTATTTTGTTCATTAGATTCCTCTTATAGGTGAGATCATATGGCATTTTTCCTTCATGACCAACTCAAAAGAACTTATGCAGCCCTATGTTAATAGCAGCATTATTTGCAATAGTCAAGTGCTGGAAACTGTCTAAGAACCCATCAGTAAATGAGTGAATCAAAAACTGTGGTACATTTACACAATGAAATACTATGCAAAAGAAAGAATTCCTACTTTTGCAACAGCATGGATTGAACTGGAAATTATTATGCTAAGAAAAATAATCCTTTGCCTTCCCTTTCCAGTCCTAAAGCTTGATCAGGAGAAGTGGCTCAAATACATACAAAGTCCTCCTTCTCCATTCCAAGACAAAAGGGAGCAGAATGAAAACATACCTCCCCTTCTCTTTCTCAGGTCCAGAACTGCAAATCTGACTAGTAAGAGAAGAAACCTTCAGTGAATTATGCTGCTTTCAAAAAGAACACAAGATAAATTCTGATTGAGACTATACTAACAACCGAAAGTAACCAGAATTTTGAAAAATCTGTTCAAGATGTTATTAAGGAATTGGGGGAAGCGGATATGCAACCCATCACAGTTGGGGGCAGTGAGTGGAGAAAAAGAAAACCATCTCATGTTTATATCCCACTGAGCTAAATCTATGTAATAAACTGGTGACAATGTTCAATAATAATGGTAAGTAGAGGGGGGTGAATCTTAGTAAACCATGCAATTTAGATTCCCAAGTGTTAATACAACTATGTCCTTTGTAGAACTTTAGATATGTACTTCCATGCATGATGTGGAGTCTGGGTAGTCATTTAGTAATAATTTATCAACAGTTATTACTTTAATACACATATATCTCACTTCATGTGATCACTGTACTACAAGAGAAAATGGTAGACTCAATGTTATGTTCAACAAGAGGAGTGTGTTTGTAATGCAGGAATAGAAGGTGTTATCCTTTGAATATACTTTGGTTTAGAAAATAGTTTACCATGTGATTATCCCTCTTTGATGATGTGTTCTTTGAAAATGGTAAGTTATACAGATTGGTTGTCAGGTAGAAATATATCTTCAACACATTCTGGGTTTATAAAAAGAGAGAGGCTGGATATTTGGAGTAGTTTGCAGCAAATTTTTACCCATTCATCAGGTATTAAGAAAAATGTCTTTCTCCTCCAAAAATCCATGGCTAGGTGGATTAATTGCTCTCAATGTGGAGACAAATAAAGCTAATTGATAACTTCAGGCCTTGATAAATTTTACACGTTGACTCAACATTTGTTTAACTGCTATACCAGTGTAGTTCTTCCATCAGGAGACATGTGGCAAATGTCTGGAGGCATATGTAGTTAACACAATCAGGGTGATGGGGGTGGGGGTGTTGCTGTCATCTAGTATTTTGAGAGCATAGATATCACTCCAATGTATAGGACAGCTCACCTGGACCAAGAATTTTACAGTCTATGCTTGAAAATATCTCTCCTGTAATATGCTTAGCCCAGTTGATGCCAGGATGAATAAGCCCCTGCCCTCAAAGGGCTCACAACCAAGATGCAATTTTGCAATCACATTTATCCTTGTTAAACTGACGTAGAATTATAATGGCTATTTCTACCAGTTCCAAATATAGGATGTGTGAAGGACATCTCCCTTTCCCAGCTGTTCACCATGTTCTGTTGCCTTTGGAGATGATACTGTAGAAAACATGTAAACAAAGAGGGAAGACAAGGTCATTCTTTATTGGCTCTGCAATGACTATGCATTGATGGTGGTTGTATCCAAACATTTATAATGTGTTGGAGACTGTTCAAACAGTTAGGCAGCTGGTCAATTTTTTAATGAGTGAAGCATCATGAGTTTGGAAAGTAGAAGCCTTGTCTCTGACAGGTGAAGGACATACAGCACACATTTCAGGTGTTTCCATGGGATTAATTACGGAATGTTCATTCAACATGCAGGACAATTGGGGATTTGGGGTAAAGGTGCTTAAGAGATAGGGAAAGAAGGGAAGAGTTTCTTTAATGAGAATCAGGGTCTAGGTAAAAAAAAAGGGGGGATTCTATCTGGGTGAATCGGGAATGGTTTTCTGAAGGTGACAGGACTCTGGCATTCATTGAGGTTGCAAAGGACTTAAGGTCAAGTGGAAGGACATCTAAGGAAAATAAATTTATATGGACCAAAGCACAGGGTAAGTCATGCATGGCACATGAAAAAGAAATATAGCTAGTTATAGACTAAGAAAGAGAGTAACCAAGGGAGATGAAGCCAGATACAGCCCAATCTTGGATAACAGCTGTGGACACTGATCTGCATCGTACATGTCTGCATAGGAGGCATGGATATGAATCTGCATTATATGTATGTTCTTCTAAGGAAGCAGCTTCAAGCAGCAACCCATCACCTCTTCCAAAAGCTTTGGTGAGAGAAATCCCCAGGCTATGAGTCAATGACTCAAGGCTCTGGCATTGCAGGAGAATCCTCATGTTCTTCAGTTCCCTTAAACAGGAAGCTTTAAAAATGATCAAGACCAACTCTCAACATGTAAGAATTCCACATTGTTTCAAGTGCCTATCATTATAGTTTAGAGACTCCTAAACAATAAGATTAAAAGGTACTTTAAATAGCTCAAATAAAGCAGAGAACAGGAAGAAATGTGACAATTTGTAGTCCACATAAGCTACATGGTCAATAGTTATGCGTGTATTTCAAAGGCTGACAATATGAAACATAACCAAAAATACATTAAGTAAATGTGCATTATCACCTTGTGGGGAAAAAGGAAAGGCAATACATATATATCTTCATATATACCTACACTATCTCTGGAAGGCTCAAAAGAAACTGACCAAGACTAGTTGCTGCCAGGGAAGAAAAATGAGAGGCCAGGCATCATGTGTGGGAAGTCTTATTTTTCTCTATTTTGAAATTTTAAAGTATTTTAACATATTAAATAATAAAGATATTGGTTTAAAAAGAAAGATCACCAGTACAAAAAGGGCTATGAAAAATTAGCCTAAGTCCTTTGGGAGCCAGTGTAAGATAATGTTTAAAAGCACAGATTTCAGTGCTTTAGGTTGGCTTTCCAATTTTCCAGTTTTGGACAGGCATGTAACCTTGGGCAATTAATTTAATCTCTTGGAGATTATGTATTTTATGTGTAATGAGGATGGTAGTCATACCTGCTCCAAAGATTATTAGAGTTAAGCATTAAATGAAATACTATATGTAAAGCATCTAGCCCACACCTAAAACGTAAGTATTATTGCAGCTCAGGCAACTACATTCTAAAATAATATCATGTGACTAGTGTGTGTACTGGTAAAATCTCTTGGCTGGTGATTCAAGTCAGACCAATTTCAATGGAGCCTTTCATGACATTAGCAAGTGCCCTTGGTATTAATCCCCATCCTGTGCAGCAGGAGAGAACTGGCCCCACATGCCCTATTCATAATGACACCACAGGAAACCCCATACAAATAACTCAATTGATCCATTGATCACTGTAAAGTTAGATTCTGCATTTAAACTTTCTGCCAGAAGCTTCATCTCTGTGAGGAGGATTCTAAGCAATCCTTGGTAGGAACTGAGTTGCTATGATAAAAAGGGTGTGTCCAAAGAAATCTCAGGTCTACATTGCCATGCAAAAGTTTCATATAATTTTCACCTAAGAAGAATGAATCAAGACTTAAGGTGAGAAATGGAAGAGCTCTGAGCGACCTGATATAAAGAATAGGTGTATTAAGGTGGATATTTGCTGACCTTCATTTTAAGTAAACATTGCACGCCTCACTTTTCCTTTTTACTTATTCAATTGCACTCCCAAGGGATGCGCATTGGTTACTTGAGTGATGAAAATGGCACCTCCAATCACTTCATTTCATATTTTGTTTTCCAGCCTCACACACAGAGGTCTTGAAGTTCTAGTTACCTGATTTTCAAGTTATGCATTCTACCATAACTAATTTCACAAATTCTTTCCTTCCTTCTTTTTTTCTCTCTCTGTCTTTATATCCCTCTCTTCCCCCTTCCTTCCTTCCTTCCTTCTTTCCTTCATCAGATATTTACTAAGTGCCTGCCTTTAACAGACACTCCTCTACATGCTGGGGAGAGAGAGGTGAGTGAGACAGAGGTGAGTAAAGACAATCATTTCATGGTGTTTACATTTTAGTTGGTGGAAATAGGTAATGAATAATTAAATGAATAAAGAAGACTATCTTAAAGAGCAGTACATACAAATGAAAGAAAGTGAGTCCTGAGGAGGAGCTCCCTCACTCATTTAGGTTGGACCAGAAGGGCTGCTTTGCTATTTGGATGAGAAGGACCCAGTTCTTTTAAGAACTAGGAGTGCACTGCCCCAGACAATGTTGGGACAAAAGCAGAGACTCAGAGCCCAGAATAAACTTGTGTGTTCAAGGAAAAAAAAGAAAGCTAGTGTGCCTAGACATGGTGTAAATGTGAGGAGCAGGAAGAGGTTAGGTCCTGCAAAGCCTGCAGGTCAAGGGAGGGTCTGCATTATATTCTAAAGGCAGGCAGAAGGCATAATATGTGTTTAAATGATATCCTTTGCCAAAATACTCCTTCCTTAGCTTCACCTTTTCTAAGGTAATTTAGAAGCAAGCTAGTTATTTCACATTTAGTTAAATATTAACCTGGTTATTAATATTAACTTACTTAATTTCAATTCGAGTTAGGGTTCCTGAATAGGTAATATCTAACTTTATAAGCAGCTTCTACCTCTTCCCGTCAGCAAAATTAATAGAAACAGTTTCATCCAGAATCACTTTTCTTATGCAAAGCCAAGGCATATTTTGTAGTCTTTAAACTGTCGTATTTTATTGACTGAGGTTGATGTTTTCATAAACAACCTTTTAAAACAATCCTCCAACTACGATGGAATTAGGCATCTCCCAGTGAATGGCCAGCTTGTGTTGAAATTAATCCAAGAGTGGAAGGCAGCAAACTGTCAATATTTTAACAAATGCCATCTCAGGCATTATGGCATTCCCTCCCCTCACTTCTGGATTAATAACATTTTGTTTTATGATCTCTTCATGGGGGCAGGGTGGAGGTTCATCTGCTTGAGAGACACATAAAACCCTCATCCTCATTTTTCAGGCACACATGCTAGGGGTCCCCAGAGCTCCATTAAAATGCTGCATAATCTTTGGAAATTGATTCAAAGGAAACAGATGCCAATTTTTCTAGATGCAAGGACACTTTTACTCTGCTGAATCTCCTTACCCGTTCATTAGAAAACAAATATTTGGTTTGTATAGTGGGTTGCTAACCTTGATGAGACTGTGAGAGCTCAACTTTCAGTTGCTGAGCTTGGGTGTCAGGAGCTCTGGAAAGGACCTTTCAGCCTGTTCCAATAGCTCAAATTTAAGACCCAGACAGAATGAAGATGGGTGAGGGATATAGGTTTTATTCTCTAGTTCCAAATCTAAGCCCTTATTTTTAGACAACATGAGGATTCCCCACCCTTTATATAGTTTTAAGGATGATAATTTCTTAGGAGATAAAGATTATTGATTTTTAAGGTAACATTTAAATCCAAGTCTTAGAAATTAAGAATTGGGGAAGTGGCACAGGGACCCAAACAATGCTATAATCTGCCAAAAATTCCTAGGTTAGACCTCAAGTCCCTCTTTGTAATACAATATGGCCTTAATGTGCATGATTGCTGGTGTTTTAGATAAAGAAGATACAAAAGAAAGCAAGAAAGGAAAGAAGGAAAGAAAGAGGAAGGAAGGGAGGGAGGGAGGAAGGGAAGAAGAACAAAGAAAACAAGAAAAAAGTTTAATCAAATCAAATGAGCAAAAGAAAAGCAGTTAATACTGGAATGTCTAAAAGTTGTATCTTTGGCTTTAGAAATTAATATATCCATTCTTTAAAAATGCACCTTCTCCTTGACCTAGGAGTGACCCCAAGATAGCCTTTAAGTTTCCATCATAATTTCTCCTTTCTATAATTTAACCAACACTATTTTTAGATATTATTTTCTATCCTAATTTATTCACTATTATAGAAAAAAAAAAACAACATATGGAACATCTTACAGACTTACACTTTCCCACCTGCCTGATTGTTGTCATAGGTCTGTATTCCTAGACATGGAATCCTCAAATCACAAGATAAAAAGATCTAAAACATGTACAAAGGTTTTTATACAAACTGACTAATTATCTTTCTGGAACTGTATAACAATTTAAACCCCTCTAGTGGTTTTGGTATTACCTTGTTTTTACAATCTCACCAACACTATGTATCCAGTTATTTTATTGTTTTTGTCCTCCCGAGCAATATGTGCCTACTTTCTGTTGATAATAGCATACCAACTTCCTTTTGGGGAATTCCTTCCACCCCCTGAATCCAGTTTGTTGGGATTATTAATCAGATGCCTTGGTTTTCTCAAATCAAAGAGTAGGCACTGAACCCAAACTAGCCACACAAAGGATGAAAATGGATAGAGTTCATTCTTCCCTCTTGAAGGTGTCAGGCTAGAACTCAGATTTGGTCCTACAAACCTTAGTAATGAACAGTGTAAACAACCAAATGGGTTCTCAATATTTATTTTTCTTCCTCTCACACCAAAGAAACAAGACTAAGTGCTTTCCTACGGATCCATAGCAGATCCTCCATCCTTGCATCAGAGGGGTTAAAGAATAGGTTTAAATCCACAGCTCAAGCACACAATAGTTGCCTGAATTGGGGCGAATCCTTTCATCTTTGTATGCCTCAGAGTTCTCAAAATGCTAATTAAAAACCCCTGTAGAGATTCAATGAGAAATGTATACTGAGTTGCAAATATAGAGCCAGGTACAAAATGAGTAATGGGCAATTGGTAACTTTTGCAGAATGGCCTCCAGAAAGGAATGTTTGAGGGATCTTTAAAAGCCTGGGACAATAGTACAGAAGGCTGAGCTACCTACAGCCCAATGAACAGAATTTCTTCTCAGAGAAATTTGGTAATAACCGTAATGGCAATGTAATGCAGTAATACCACCAGTCTAGTCTCATTTGACCCTTTCCAGTTCACAGAGGCCCCACACATATTGCTGTTTGCTCTTCATTCAACCCAGTATGCCAGGCAGAGCGGGGGTTATCAATCCCATTCTAGAAATAACTTACACAGATGGCTTCCTCCCACCTTGATTGTAGCAATGTTTGACTGGTTTGCCAAATCATGTGTTCCACTTTACCCCTGCATATGGTGTGCAGCAGCATCTCACTGGGAAGGGACAAAGTAGTTAGAATAAGGCATCTATCTTCTCCCAGTTCTTGGGAGCACATGGAGAAGAGTTTTTCTTCCATTTTCCTGCCCCTCTGGGTAGTAAGATTTGAACTCTAGCCAAAGGTCACCCCTGCTTCTGCTGGTTTCAGGAGGAAGTGGGGCACTCTTGCTTCTTCTACCAACTGTATAAATATAAATTACACCCATACACACACAAATATGTGTACATACATACAGGCTATATAGTCTCTAATGAGCAGGGGCTCTGGGAAACCCTTGAAATAAGACTAGGGCAATGTCAAGAAGATCAAGAGTTGGAGGCTATGATGCCGGGCTGGTGTGGTTCAGTGGTTGGAATGTTGCCCCCTCCACCAAAAAAAAAAGTCAAAGGTCCAAGGTATGATCCCTAGTCAGGGCACATAGCTGGGTTGTGGGTTGAGTCTTCTATCAGGGAATGTATATGGGGCAACTGATTGATGTTTCTCTCTCACATCAACACTTCTCTCCCTCTTTCCAAAAATTAATAAGCATGTCCTCAAGTGACGATAATTTTTTAAAAGAGTTGGAGGCAATGAAAGTGGGCTGAATTCCAACTTTCCAATGAATGACCCAGCATGTTTTAACATTTTTGGTTAGCAGCAAAATAGAAGATAGAATATGATTTTGAATTTGTGTTGTCTCTGCCACCCTGGACAACTGCATAAAATCACTGAATTTCTGTGTCCCCAACTATAACATAAAGCCACTAATTTAAATAACAAGATAACCACCAGGTTCATGACTAATTCTCTTGCCCTGTAACTCCATGTTAACACCCTTTGTAAGCCTTGAGATTGAATAGTAAATTTGTCAGATTTCATTTTCCCGAAATATACTACCTTGCAGTGATTTCTTTTTGTCTTCCCTAAGCAACATTCAGGGGGTAGTGGGGGATGAGGGGTGAATAAAGACTATAAGAAAATCTATGACTTGAACTGATTCACTGATTCACGAGACACAAATATGAATTTACTAGTCAATGAGATATCAGCAACATCATTTTGACTCAGTGGGTTCCATTTCTTCTAAGTACAAAATGCTTATTATCACCATTATCATCGCTATTATGGTTAATAGGAGGACCCACGACCCTATAGGAAATGTATTTCTCATATAGTTCACAGGCATGTACTTTTAAGAACTGGAAAACAAAACAGGAACTAATCAAGAAAAGCCAAAATCTGAATGAGGAAGAAGAAAGTGACATTTTATTGTAGCAACAGAGTCCTGTCTGGAGAATCTTAAGGGTCACAGGGGTTAAAAACCCAGGCAAAGCATTTTCTGAAATACAGAGTGTGTCTAAATTCTCCCTGAATAGAAATCCTCAAGTCCCCTCCCATTTCAGCAGTGGAGGTGGAAGAGTAAACGCTACCCAAATGAAGGCAGTCAGGAGGTGGGAAACGCTGGCATCAGGCATGGACATGAGAACTCGCCACATCTCTGTCCAGCTGGGAAGGAGAAGAGGGAGCTTGAGGGAGTAATTAACTGTCATGCATAAGATTAATTGACGACCCTCCAGTTTTGCCCTAATCACAGATGTATTGGGAGCAGGACACAACCTTGAATACTAAAGGTGAGGGGAGAACAGTTATTTCTGGATCCAAGCAAACTGAATATGCAGAATTGTGGGCAATGTCAAAATGTACTAGGTGGAGCTGGTGAAAACCATATATCATCACACCCTTCCATAAAGTGGCTTGTCAGGAAGCAGCCAAGGACTTAAATTAGGATCGAGGTTTTGCTGAGAAGATTCTTTGTAACAACTGGTCCACAAGGTGTCAGTCACCCTACTACATAGGTTTGGACAGAGTCTTGCTATGTTTCCATTTCTCTACTTGGATAAAGAGGCTAACAGGGATATTTATACTGTTCCTATCTGTAATAGTAGCAAATTATGCTTGCAGATTCCAAGCCATCCTGGTACTCTACCTCTGACTCCAGAGTATATCTTGTGGGGGAAATAGACTAGTTTCCCTAGAAGTGGACATTAGGAATCTTTCCCAAAATAACATCCCCATCATAATGTTTACCTGTCCTCTATGGCTGAGCAGTTCTCTCCTGCTGTAAAATTCTCTACTAGGAATTGAAAGAATTATTGGTTCATATATGCATTTTTTATCTAAATTATCTAAATCCAAGGGGTAAGAGTAAAAAAATAAGATTGTTTTATTTTACTCCCAAATGATTGGTGATGACTTATCAAAATCCTTACAATAAATAGATTAAACAGATTGTCTTTCAATGCCTTTTTTCAATTAAAAAAAGGAAAAAGTTTTGTTTCCAATTCCATGAAAGTGTTGCATTTTATTTACGAACTCACCACCGTAAAGTGCTAGGGTTATAAAAATGAATAAGACTCATACTTGAGGAGCTCTTACTTTGAAATGATGAACACTTTTATTTTAAGATTTTATTTATTATTTTTAGAGGAGGGTAAGGGAGAGGCAGAAAAGGAGAGAAACACCTCCAGTTACAGACATGGCTGGCAACCAGGCTTGCAATCTGGTTATGTGCCCTGATTGGGGAATCGAACCAGCAACCTTTGGGTTTGCAGCCTAGTGCCTAGCCACTGAGCCACCAGTCAGGGTGCTAGAAACTATAGACACTTTTAAACATGTGTAAAAATATACATATAAAAATAACCATGGTAATGACAAAACAATAGGTACTCATTTTTTGTTTGTTTTATCACTATTAAGTATTTTAGAATCACCCTTTTTATCCTCACATATATGTGAGGTAGGTCTGAAGTTTATGTCTGTTTTACAGATGAGGAAACTAGGCTTAGATAGGTTATTGTAGTTGTCTAAAGTCACACATTTAATACTAAGAAGAGCTGAAATTGGAACCAGGGCATTTAAAACAGGACTCAGAAATGTCTGTAGAGATATTTCTATAGAGGTATGAAAAGAATACTGATAATCAGAGAGAATCCAGGAACATTTTACAAAGCTGATATTTGAGCTAGGTATTAAAAAGGCAGAGTAGAATTTGTCCAGGTAGAGATTGAGATGACTGGGGCCTTCAGATGGATGGAGCCAAGATGAGGGAAATAGTAGAGGCAAGGATGTTTAAGAATAACAGAAGTTCAGCTCTGGCTGGTGGTTCAGGTGGTTGGAGCATGAACCAAAAGATTGCAGGTTCAATTCCCGATCATGGAACATACTGAGGTTGTAGGTTCAAACCCCAATCAAGATGTGTAAAGGAAGCCACCCATTGATGTTTCTCTCTCAATCTCTCCTTCTCTCTCGCTCTCTCTTTCTCTCTCTTCTCTCTCTCTCTCTCTCCCGCGCTGTTTCATCCTCCTGCTCTCTAAAATGAATAAAAACATATAAAAACATTCTTCAGGTGAAGATTGAAAAAAGAAAAGATTAACAGTAGTTCAGTGAAGTGGAGGCATGGACAAAGTGAAGGAAAAGCAGGGGAGGGTATTCAGAAATAGAATTAGAGAAGGCAGGCAGATTAAAGAAATAATTTGGTCTAATTCTGTAGACATAGAGGATAATGGGCAGATTTTGATCAGTTAAAAGGGTCCGTTGGAAGAAAAGTACCTTTTCTAAGCAGAGGTCTAGAAATGGCTGGTCTCCAGGGCTGACTTGCAAACAGTGCAGACAGCTGCTTGGGTGCGAGTGGAAGGAGGTCGACAACCCTGTCAGTCTACGTTTGAGATTCCAAGGAAAGAAAGCCCAGGACCAAACTGGGAGACCTCTACATCTCAGCCTCCTGCATTTGCTTTCAATGCTGTCCTCATCTGGGAGCTTCTGACGGGGATTTGAGAAGAGGAACATCCGTGCTGTGCCCAAGGAAGATAGCCCAGCAGCTGAGAGCACACAGATTGGTCAGGAGAGAAAGAGACAAGAAAAGTGAGTGCTCTGTGCTTTTGCATCCTCCCCCATGAAATGGCGGTAATCAAACGGTTGATCTCATACCGTCCTAGGAGGAGAGCAGAAGAAAAAGAAAGCAACATTTTGGCAATGGTGCTTGTTACAGATTAACATATGCTCCCCTCTTCCTTGCTTCCCTCCTCCTCTCCTCCTCCTTTTCTCCCTCCCGCCCTCCTTCCTCTTTTTCTTCACAAATGATTGATGCCTGTGCCAAAGTTACTCTCTTGGTACTACTATTATTAATTCTTTGTTTCCATTTTTCTTCTCTTACGTCTCCTCCTGTTCCTCCTCCTCTTTCTCATTATTATAATCACAATAATAGTTATTTCTATTGATGTTGTTGGGAGTGACAGGACTCTAGAGGAGGATAGAGACTGTCTGTGGTGTCAGATGGACACGGACTAGACCCCAACAGACAAGAGGGCACGGGGCAGTGAAGGAGATGCTGAGAGTGCACATGTGCACGAGTGTCTACACCTCCCGCTGCTAACGCACAATGATAAACACCCTTGAGACAGAAGACAAGAGACTATGAACTAGAAGGATTCTAAATAAAAAATTATTTAGTTGAGCTAAATATGGTCTCAGAAGGGAACTAACCCTTCTGCTTGAAGGAATGTGGGAGGAATAAAAACCGACAGAGGCAAGGTGACTGATTGCCCTTCCAGCCTCTGAAAGACTGGGAAGCTACAAAACCTCCATGCTAAACTCTGGGGAGTCTCAGGAGGTCAGTTCAGATGAAGATGGTAAGGAGAGTAGAGAAAGAGCACCAGCACATGTGTCATGAATGTCATCCTAAACACATTTGTGCGCAAACAACAGCCTCAGTGGCAATACTCCGTGAGGGCTACTCACCATGGACTCAATTTGACCATAATCATTTTTAGCAGAGCCACTTGGTAGTTTCCATGGGCTCCTTGCCTCTGCAGGCATGAAAACTAATTCTGATTCCAAGGTTGCATGTTTTAAAATTCCCCCATGTCAAGCCAGCACCTAGGAAGGGAGCAGGAAACTTCCCAGATCTTCATTTGATGTATAATTCTGTGTCTACCAAGAAGGACTGGCTTCATCCACAGTGAAAGGCACTTTGAAAAGCGCAGGGCAATTTGACCAAAGTTGCATGTGTCAAGCCAAAGTGGAGTCAAATATGGTGGCTCATGCCTCTCTCCTCCTTGTGAACCAACCCCCTTACGACCTGGAACCAACAACTACAAATAATCTGCTCTTCTCTCCTTCCATTGTCTTTTTCTTCATTGATCTTCGAGGGGCCTTTCCATCAATCCATGGTTACAGCAGCAGGAGTTCTGGGACTTCTCTACTCCCTGCTCTTGGATGGAAAAGCCATTCTGATACACTCTCCCTCAATGAGCCCAGCTGCCTTGAACCTAAACAGTGCTTTTAAAATGTATCCCCTGGTCTTCATTATTTTGCAGCTTGTTACAGCACTTGTTGTTATAGTAGAAGAGCAAAGAAACACACTCCAGGGTTCAGATACTCCTGGACTTTTATGCCTGAAATTGTTACCAGTCAACCACCAGTGAGCATTAAAGAGAATGTGTCTTGATTTTTGTTTCCTTCTCTTTTTTTTCTCTTCTTTACTTTCTTTTTTTAAATACACAAATCTTTTCAAGGGTGCTGTGCTACTTAACAAATGACAGAAACCTTCAGCAGCCCTGCCAGGTATTGGCAATGAATTGTCTCCCTGTTTTTAATAGGCTGGGACAATGAAGCGGAGGTTTCTCTGTGCCCAGATTTGGACTTTCTCCAACCTTTCAACTTTATTGCCCAACAGAGTATCCAACTGCATTTGTGGGAGGGAATGAAACCATTAAAATTCATTTGGTACTGAGTCTCTGGAGAAATACACACACTTTCATCTAACTGACTTCTCCATCACATGGAATTCAAGAGACTGTTATTTCTTAGGGAGTCAGTGAACAAGTGAATGATAATAATGTGCTGTCATTTGGCCATGTTGTCCCTCCCCTGCTCCCTTCTGAGACCAAAGACAGGATTCTCAGTATGGGGCTTAAGGAGGTCAGGGACTCCGCATGTTGTAAAGAACAAGAGCAGACCTACACGAGGATGCTGGGAATTAGCTTCTGTGGCATCACATGTGACCTCCCATGAACAAAAGCAGTCCACATCTCACAAACACTTCACCTTGAGGCTACTGAAAAGCCAGCTTTCAGAAATGCTTGCAGAAAACAAAAATGGTCCTGTTATGGTTGTTCAATGCTAGCCACATGAGACCAAGGGGCCAATAAAAATAAATCTTCATACTGAGGAAGAGAGAATGCATATGTTTCCACTATTTTCTTTCTCTACTTTAAAAAATGATTTTATTTACTTACTTTTAGACAAAGGGGAAGGGAGGGAGAGAAACATCGATGCAAGAGAGAAACATCAATTGGCTGCCTCTTGCACGCACCCCTGCCAGAGCAGAACCCACAACCTGGCATGTGTGCTGACCAGGAATTCAACCAGTGACTTTTGCTTTGCAGGACAATGCCCAACTAACTGAGCCATACCAGTCAAAGCTCTTTTCTTTATTGACTCTTGCCATAAAGCTCAAGAAATAGGGAAGTAGAGTCAGAGCTTTCTATCACTAGGTGCATCTGCAGGAAACCTCCACCCAAGCGGCGCCTTAAGCAACAGGCACATCCTGAAGCACATGGGGCCAGTTGTGTGAGGCTGGCCATCTTCATATCGGCCTTTGAATCAGCATGCTGTCTTTCATGATGAGCCTCCCTCATTTTGAGAGCTATAGTCCATTGTAAAGTTCCTTAAAGCAGGATTCTCCCAATTTTTTAAAAGGGAAAGTTTGTTTTCTTTTTTAATTAATTAATCTACTTTTAATCTTCACCCAAGGCTGATACACTCTTTAATTTTAGGGTTCAGGAGAGAGAGAAAGAGAAACATCTATGCAGAAGAGAAACATCAATCAGATGCCTCTCAATTACACCTCAACTGGGGTTTGAACCCAAAACCTAGGCATGTGCCCTGACCGGGAATCAAACCCACAAAATTTTGGTGTATGGGGCAATGCTCCAACCAACTAAGCCACCCAGCCGGGACTGGCTGTTCCCAAAGTTTAAACATGTTGGCCCTCCCTAAAGAAAGCTTTTTCCAAATCATGTAATTTTATTAAAAGATACTCTCTGTATAAAGGTCCTAGAAAAGTTAAAAATAAACACAATGTCTGTTACTTCTTTGAAATAAAATCAGTCCCTTCTCAAGGTCAGTGATAGATTATAAAAATCTCATCAAAGGGAATGGTGCCATTTTGAAGTGACCTTGACTATATCCTTAAAATAAAATTTTGTAAAATGGAAACTATACAGTCATTATTAATGAGAAGCCAGGTCTCAGATCTAAGGCATATGAAATTAATATTAATGATAATAATAAGCATCTTGCTTCTTATTATTATTGCTATAAATGATAAACATCTTTAAATTACTTGACAGCCTAAAATGTGGCAAATAATTCATTCTATGAAGCTAGAGGAAGAATGTTGTGATATAAAGGAACTGCAAATGCAAAAGGTTATAATGACCTTGGCATGTGTTAGGATGAATAAGACAGAGAGAATGGTTTGAGCAGAGTGAAGAGGAAACAAATTGCCAAGAACATGAGGACTTGGAGGTGAAGTAGCGATCAGATGTCATGGGACCTTATACCTTATGGGCTGCAGTCATTTTTTTTTTTTTTTTTTTAGCATAATGGAACACCATTGGAGAATTTGAAGTAGAGAATTAACTAAATTGATTTATAGTTTTTATTGAAGATTTTTATTATTGTGGTAAAAAACATAAAAATATTTCTATCTTAATCATTTTTGAGTGTACATATAGTTCAGCATTGTTATTTACATTGCTGTAAAACAGAACTCCAGAACTTTTTCATTTCGGAAAAGTAAAAGTACATGTAAATGAAAACTTTCCTTTCTCTCTTCTTCCAGCCTCTGGTAACCACTACTTCATTTTCCATTTGTATGAACTTGACTATTCTGGATTAGTCATATAAGTGAAATACAGTATTTACCTTTTCGTGGCTGGCATATTTCACTTAACATAATGTTCTCAAGGTTCATCTATGCTCTAGCACAGCAATTTTCAACTGGTGGGCTACAAGAGGCACACTAGTGTACCACAAGAATTTTTAAAACATGAAATACCTGACTATGTAGTAAGGGGCACTGATCTCTTTTCCCTTAGCCAAAAAAAAAAAAAAAAAGACAACAGCCAATACTATAATAGTTGGCTAGTGTAAATGAATCAGAATTATACATATTTTTTCATCAGCTCAACAAAAAACATATTTTGCTGTGCTGCATAATATTAGTAATTAGTTTGTGTGTCTTGAGAAGAAAAAGGTCAAAAATTGCTGGTCTAGCATGTAAAAGGATTTCCTTCTTAAGGCAGAATAATATTCCATTGTACATAAAACAAGTCACATTTTATTTATCCATTAGTCCAGTGGTAGGCACTTGAGTTGCATCTACCGCTTGACTATTGTAAATAATGCTGCTATGAAACATGGGTGCGTAATGGATTAATATTCAATATTTCATATAACTTTATCTATTGTGTGGATAGACAATAGACTGAAGGGGGCAAAATTGGATCCTAGGGAGTCCAGGAGGAAGCTGTTGCTATGTAGGACATATGAGCAACACTGGTGGCATGGACTAAGGTGTGGCAGTGGAAACATGGAGAAGTGGAAAGACAGATGATGTACCTCAGAGGCAGAATCTGAGTGACATGGTGATGACTAAATGTGGTAGATAAGAAAAGGAAAGAATGCAAGTGTAAGATCTATGGAACAATAAGCTCAATGCTTGACACATAGTAATCCTTCAATAAAGATTAGCTGTTGTTGTTATTATTATTATTACCCTAATTCTAATTGCCATGTATTATTCTTTAGAATGGCAAATGCAATGTAAAAGGCAAGGCTAGACTGTATGATAGTCCACAGATGTCACAACATTATAGACTATTTCCATCTGACCCTAACCCATCTTTTGTTTATGTTTTTGTTTTATTGTTGTTGTTGTTGTTAAAGATTTTATTCATTATTTTTAGAGAGAGGTTCAGAAGGGAGAGAGGGAGAGAGAGAGATATCAATCTATGGTTGCCTTTCACCTGCCTCCAGCTATGGACCTGGCTGGAGACCTGGCTTGCAACCTGGTTATGTGCCCTGGCTGGGAATTGAACCAGAGACCTTTGGGTTTGCAGGACAGTGCCTTATCCACTGTGCCAACAGCCAGGGCCAGCCCTAACCCATCTTTGTTAACAAAGCTGAAATCTTGGTCCATATCCTTTCTGGTACTGCCTTCTTCTAGTGTCCTGTACCTTCAATGTCTTTCCTGCAGCTGAAGACCAGACTTTTCATCCCAACTCCTCCTCCTTCTCTGCCTGCTGCTTTCATAGCACTCTCTCCCCTCCATTCTCTGCCCTCTCCACATGGCTTGCCTTTATATCTTCTACCTCCAAGAATTTGCATTTGCTTCCCCACATCCTATTGGCTGGAAGTACCAACACCAGTGACACCACCCTTCCATGTCATCCTTGGGTTAATTCTTCATCATCCCTTCCAGTGTCAGCTCAACTATCCATTTCCAATAGAATACATCTTGACATACTCAAATTTTATTTGAATTTATAAAGGTTACATTAATTAATAAAATTATAGACAGATGGCCAATAGACACATAAAAAGATGCTCACCATCACTAACCAGCAGAGAAATGCAAATGAAAACCACAATGTGATATCAACTCACAGCTGTCAGAATGGCAATGATCTGGAGAAAAGGGAACTCTCATATACTGTTTGTGGGAATGCAGATTGGTGCTATGGAAAGCAGTATGGAATTGCCTCAAATAATTAAAACTGGAACTTTATTATGATCCAACAATTGTCTTCTGGGAATATATCCATAGAAACCTGAAACACTAAATGAAACATATGTTTTTTAATGTTCATTGCAGTGTTCTTTGTAACAGCCAAAATTAGTACACAGTCCAAGTGCCCATCAGTAGATGAGCAGATAAAATGCTGTGTTGTATTTGCAAAATGGAATACTACTTGACCATAAAAAAAGAAGGAAATCTTACCCTTTGCAACCGCATGGATGGACTGGAAGAACATTATGCTAAGTGAAATAAGCCAGTCAGACCTATTCAACTTTAGGTGGGGTTCCCTGGTGACCTGCTTTTCTAGGGCCATTTACCTTTTCTTTAGGACACTTATTTCAGATAATAATTATAGGGGGTTTTGGTGATTATTTAATTTCCTCCTGAACTAACTTCCCCTCCTAACCCCACTCAAGTGTTGTTTCTAGGTTACAAGTTCTCTGTCAGTTTTTGTACATCATTTAACACCAGCACCAACACAGTGCCCCAACATTTACAAGGACCTTGACATATCTGAAATAAATAAGTGAGTGTCCAGAACTATCATCACCAAGAAAGGCTCCTGTATTTCTCTTGTGTTTCTAATTTTTCCTTCACTAAACTATTGCTGAATTTTTAGTCTGTACCACAGAATCTGCACTTTTCCATTGAGTGTTTCATGAAGGCCTACTCTTTCTGTTGACTTAAATGGGTAGAATTCTTGAGGACTGAACCAATGCCATATTAATTTTGCATCATTTCTCTTTCTTCTGCTTCTCTTTCCAGATATATGTCAACACACCACAATCTCTGCCTGTGCTGGGCACTGAGCAGGTGCAGAGTAAACACAAGTCTAGAAGCTACATTAGGGGATACCTAATATGCTTTCCCATTCTATTTGTATCAGGGATTACAAAAGTTCACATTTCACCGGGTGTAACAGGGTTTTTCTGTTTCCAAATGTTTTCCACTTTGTTAAATAAAAGAACCTTCAGAAAGCCATTTTTTACTAATCATTAATTTGTGTATATTTAGATTATTTTTATTAAACAGCTCAATTGAGTTATGAGTGTCAGAATGAAAATATGTGTCTATAAGCTTTACATTTCTGCTATTGACTGTGACATAGTGAAAGTGACAACTATATAAAAGTGATTGACAATCAATAGCTTAAAGCAGTGGTTTTCAACCATTGTGCCATAAGAATTCTCAGAACATGCAAAACATGACTATTTAGGCAGGGACACTGACCTCTTTTCCCTTAGATGGTCAAATAAAAAAAAAATGACAATGGCCGACATAACAATAATTGCCCAGTCTGAGTGAATCAAAATTATACCTATTTTTTCGTCAGATTGGCAAAAATATATATTCATTTTTGGTGTGGCATAGAATTTTTGTAGTTAGCTTATACATGCCATGAGTTGGAAAAGGTTGAAAATCACTGGATTAAAAAAATATTTTGAATCCATATACTAATCAAGATGCTCCACAAGCAGAGCAGAAACCCCAAGTTTGGAAAAGAGAAAAACAATGTGAGGTGACTTTGTTCTTGAAAAGAAGTGCCAATTGAACACACTTAATTCTGCTTTTGTAGAATAAGGTCTGCAAGTATACAATCAAGTGTATTTACATGGAGCTTTCAGAAAAGCAATATGGAGGTGGGGAGATTTATCCTTGTGAGCTCTCATGGTTACCCATCTATCTGCCAATTTGAGGTATCAAATAAACTCAGCATATTTGAAAAGTAGATAGACACATCTCAGGCTTAGTTTTACCTGCCTGTTACTTAGTGCCTTCTGCACTTTTCATTGAGTACCATTTAGTTTCTCATTCATTTAAAGGTCACCACACAGTATTGCTCACTTTATCACTACTTCTATTATCTGTGCATCCATAAGCCAATGGAAGCATAAGCTTGTGGCAGCATATTCAGAAAAGCAATGTATTTATTTCCCAAATGATCTCTGAAAAAAAAAAAAAAAAATAGCTGATGTTTAAGGACAAGGGAATGTGAAGCCAAACCTGGGTATGCCAGTATCTCTGATACAAAGCAAACAGATTCCCAACAGAAGGGCTGTGAGGCTGCTCAACACCAAGCATAGTTGTCAGAACACTGGTGCTGGCCTTATCATGCAGGTGCGCAGAAGTCCCTGGAGATCTATGGGCTTCTATCTTGGGGATGCTCTGTGTCACAAGAGGCAATATGACTATCTTACCTCTGGTCCAACATTACACTAAAAGAAGAAAAAATATACTAGCATCATGCTTAAACTTTGAAAAATAAAAAGAATGATAGGTACAAGCAAATAGGAGGCTACCCTCATGAAATAAGAGATGACATTCTTGGGTTCTGCTATTGAGGGTAACTTTAGGGAAAATAGTCTAACGTAACAAAAGTTCTTCTCACAGGTTATCATTCCCTTCAATGTATAGTTTGTCTCAAAGAGGCCTGGGTGGGTTGCAAATAATGGCCACAAGCTTACCCTATCCCTCTTTGCATATACCTTTTTGAGGTGAGTTTGCTGTTTCTTTTATTACCATATATCACTTTGCCCCTGACCCTAGGATTAAGTATGTGACTTGCTTTGGCCAATTAGATATTAGCAAACGCAATGCAAGCACAAGTTGGAAAGTGCTTGTGAGTTAGGGATTCATCTCTCACTGCACATGAAACACTGACCCTCATGCTCACCTGCTGACTAAGTCTAAGCTAGCTTGCTAAGGCGGCCATACAGAGGAAAATTAAAGCACCATTAAAAATCATCAGCCATGTAAGTAAAAAACATTCTAGACAATCAAGCCCCAGTCACATGAGTAAGCCCAGGTGAGCCTATTTCATGCTGCTGTCACAGAAAATCATGAGCTGATAAATGACTGTTTTAAACAATGAGATGGTGGAATTGTTTGTTGCACAGCATAAGCTAACTGTTACAAGAGTATAAATGTTATAAATGGCTGGGATGCTGCAATCTCTTTCATAAAATTTAGTCTAGAGAAGTAGAAAAGAGATGAAGAAAGATTGTTCTTAAATAACTATAGAGACTTGGGGATTACACTTAATATGTATTTTTAATGATTGTTTTATTGGAAAAGTAATGCATTCACAAGGCAAGAATGTCAATGAGTGCAAAATGGCATACCATGCCAAGTCTCCCCTTACCCTGAAGCCTCAGCTGCCCTATCCTGAACAATCACTATATCCTTTCCTTGTCTGCCTTTCTAGAATATGTCCATGCATATGTGTCTTCATACACAAATATGATCATATTTGATCATACTACATATACTGTTCTGTACTTTTTTTTTGTCCCACTTATATGTCTACATCTAAGTCTGTACTAATGCCTAAGTTGAATCAATATTTATCATCTTCCCATAGTATCACATTTATACCTACCTCATCCATTAAGTGGCTGCATAATGTTACTGGCACAAGTTGTAACATGGGATTGTTAGAAAATAAACATAATCCCAGAGAGTATTTGGATTCAGTCTAGAACCAGCAAGAATTGACTAAAATAACAAAGATAAAGAGTCCCTGGTCCATTTCTAGAAAGAAAGTTGATGCCAGTGATCCATCAGGAGCACCTGTGACCCTAAAAGAGGTGAGCTCTCTGTGGGAGTCAGGCAATAATGACAAAATTTTCAAAAAGATGAGACAGTTAAAAACAGAAATGGCTATATACACAGGTTTGCCAGCATAATTTATCCCCCATTAATGCACCATTTCTCTCCATTTCTCGCCCTCTCTCATTATAGTTAACATGTATTAAGCCTCTTCTATTGTTAAGCATCTCCCATATGCTAAATTCTTAGATTCACAAACTCATGTAGTCCTTACAGTGGTCTTCTAAGATGAGCTCTATTGTCATTCTATTTTACAGATGAGAAAATTGATACTTACTGAAATGAAATAACTTGCTCAAGGTCTTCAGTGAAGGAGTAAAGATCTCAGCTTCTATCTATCACTGCTTCAGAAGCCTCTTCTTAGGTTTCTCTTAGGCCTTCACAGGGTTGAGCTTCTAAGCCTTAAAGGAGGCATGGCAGGTGGGACAGTGATTTTGATGTCAAATTTCTCTGGGGCCACAACTGGTATGTGTTGCTATAAATAGATCTGCACAGCTTCCCATGGTCTAGAAATAGCTCAGAGAACCACACACTCTTCCTATATCCTACCAGTGCCTCAGGCCAATGCCTTAAGGGTGATCGAGGTAATTTTTGAAACTCCATTTAGATAATATTCTGTTAAAGAGGAAATAGCCCAACCCATTTCCAGGAAACTAGAAAAGCAGAGTTTCATCTCTATGAGTCCCCAGTAAGGCCCTAAAAGTTAAGGACCCACTTCCCCTCATCTCCTTGTGAATATGATCCTTGTAAGAGCAAAAATATTGTCTACCTTGTTCACCACTGTCTCTTTACACCTACCAGGATCCCTGTCAAGTATTTATCAAATCAAAGAATAAGTGAATCCAGAACACAAGGCAAGTCCTTTGAGGGGGTAAAAATCAAGAAGCATTCCTAGTGTCAATCAAGAGCCCTAAAGAAGATTAACTCATTGTTAGAAACTTAAAAATATATATGAAAAATAAATACTTGGCACCCAGTATAGCATTCAATAAGTGCCTGTGAAAGACCAGAGACTTTGACAAGTAGGACTCTTCTCTATAAGAACTTGTAACTGACAAGATGTGGAAGAGACACATCAGAATGGGCTGTAAACTTTGTCAAGCTGGAGGTCTCAGAATCAGACTAAAGACCAGAGAATAAAACCAACAGAATAGCTAGGATGCACCACACTGGAGCAGCTGTAATAGGAAGATGCTCTACCAGGAAGAGTCAGAAGAAAATACTAGGATGTGGTTTTAACAGCTCCACAAACCCAAACTGAATAACATATAGGAGACCCCTAAGTGAATAAAATCATTTCCCAAGGGCTGAAATAAAACAGCCTGATTTAACCAAACATTGGTTTTATGACTGTTGGAGGGGAAGAAAATAATATCTTCATATGTAGCCAAGATGTGATCAAATGTGGATATGAGTCTTGAAATCTTCCAAGACTCACATTCCTGTGTTCAGTGTCTTCTCTCTGTGCTCTTCAGTCTCTGCCCTTACAGCCACAACACTGATACTACCTTTCACCTGGGTTCTTTTTTATGGTTATAATCCTTGAGGGGAAAATATCTATTACACTCATAAGCATATGGAACACACATGGTAGGTACTGAATTATATTTCTGATGAGGTTGACCTGGGCAGACATTCTCACCCATTGCTAAGTACTGGTTATTAGACATGCAGTTAGGACTTACTATTCATGAGTTGACATTACTATATTAATGTTCATTGAAGAATCTTTCGTGAAAGAATTTCTGGGTGTGTGTATGCACACATGCATGTGTGTGCATGTGTGTCTGCCCGTGTGTAGCAGAATAGAATGTGTATATACTTATCAATGGCATGTAGAAGGCAGACGGTTATCTTCTAACCAGAAGTTTCATTAAGTTCCTTGGTATTTTGCCAATGAGGAAAAGGATGGAAGACCCAGCCTTTATAGTCTCAAAATGATGATTAGGTATTTAAGAAGAGTTGGCATGACCCAACATGTTCTAGCAAATGTCCCAGGACTTTCAAGAAAGGCCTTCTCACCTTGTTTAAACCAATGCGAATTACATCATCCACAAACATTTCATGAAATAAAGAATGAGACATTGTGCTAATTTGGGAGTGGGGTTTTCTGTCATAGATATCCTAAGAAATGCTAAGATCCCTCCAAGTGGCAGCAGATGAACATCAGAGAAAGCACATCTCACATCAGAGCTTGCCCACTGCACTCACCCTTACCACATCATTTTACCTGCCTTCTTTGTAATCTAAGCAGGTGACAACTTCATTCAGTTGTTAGCAACAAAAGAAGGGATCGATTCCTTGTGAATGCCCTAATGACTGGAGACTGGGACACAAACCATAAATGGAGACTTTCTGGTTCCAAGTGAAATTATAGTTTGCCCTGTGAGATTGCACAATAAATCAGGGGAAAAACCAGCCAACATAGGACTCTGGGGTCACTGAAGTGATGTTGACACATTACAATAATGAGAACTTGAAATACCTCATGCCCTATTGATTTTTAAGCTGAATCATTCCCACTGCAGAAGATTACAAGACTGTCTTGGAATCATGGTTCACACGGGAGATGCTGATGAAAAATACACCCAATCCAATCAAAATGAAAAGCTTTACTTGTACTTATTATAAATCTAATATCATTGTCCCTAGGCTGTGTGATAGGGACTTCACCTACAATGGAGGGGGGGAAACACATTTTTCCTTTTAATTAAAATTGTTCATGTTTCCTTACACATAGCTCTTTGCCTTGCCTATACAACGAAAAGTGCCCCAAAGAAAACAAGCACAATGGCTAAATTAGCACATAAAGGGTGATTTCCTTAAGCTTTTCTAATTGCAGGATAGTTTTCCAGTTGCCTGTATCCCCATATCATTTTGAAGAATTAAAAACCATGTGCTAACAACCAATGTACTTCCTTGTCAGAAAGAAAAGATGCATTCCACCAGCACCCTGCACCTACAGTAAACAAAGAATGCCTTGCTGATCTTTCCCTTTTCCCTGAAAAGTGTTCCATAATGCTGAATAAACACAGTTGTGGGAGGCCAACTGGTGACATAAGTTAATTAATAACCTGTCACACAATCAGAGAATGGTAATAATTTATTTTCACTGTTGCATTAACTGTAAGTTGCTTTTTGCCAACTGGGTGTGCTGGGAGAAAAGATGCTAGAACATCACTGCTTACAGTATACCTATAAAGGGCTGTGTCAATATTTTAGTAGGGAGATCAGATGTAAGCTTTGCTGCTGCTTTTACTATGCATGTTGTTCAGGACATATTTCAGAACAGAATTACCCACATATCTTGGCCTTTAGGGGAGAGGGAACTAGTAGATTAGAAAAACACCATCTTCCCTCAATAGGACTCTGAAAATGTTACCTATTAAAAATGTAATGATAACTTAGGTTAACCAGAATTTAATACACCATAAATATTCTAGCATAATACATTATAAGCATAAATTCTTTGAAAACATTTATTGAGCCAGGCATTGTGCTAGGAGTTAACTACATATTGTTTACCTGTTCTCTGACTTTGTGAAGTTTATAACCTATCATTACAATCTAATTGTGAGATGAACACCTTTAGGCAAAACCTATGGGTCTCAAATGGCCTGATTAAAGAACAAACTCTCATGTCCTTCTGAGGAGTTTGAATGAAATAAATGGTATTTAGAAACTAACTGGTCTTTCTTTTCTCTTATATAGATCCTGATTGTTTTTCTTCTCCTAACTAGATCTGTTGATGTCTTGTTCTTTTTGAAAAATACATATACATGTTTGCTTAAAAATCTCCCTGAATCCTACTATTTCATTCATGTTATCAACCTCAGAGTAGCTAGCAGGAAATTGTCATCTTTTAATGTGGCTACAGTTGAGGCCTAGGTTCTTCCATATGACATTAATTCATTTATTAATCAGATTGAAAGCAAGTGATTGATTTAAGGCATGTTATCACACTTAATAGAAAACAGATCAGAAATTGGTATAAAGGATGGCTCTGGCAGTCACCCTACATGATCGCTTTTGGTTAGAGGACTCCAGAGTGCTGTCTTCTGTCTTCACACCAGTCTTCACACCAGCTTCTTTTGGCAAGCTTCCATCTGGGATTTGAGAAATTTCTGTCAACTTCATTTACAGAGCTGAAAATGTCACAAAGAACTGAAGAGCTTCTGATGCAGCCTTTCTAGAAGACTCCAAGCTCCACACAACATTCCAACATTCTGATCAGGGTTGACCCGCTTGCCCCAGCTAATGTCACGTGAGAAGACCAGGTCTGGACAACATTGAACAAGCTTCTCTTTTTCTAGCATCAGTTATAAAACATAACATTTGAGAATGCTGTTTATGAACTTAGTCTGCCTGTGCTCAGATCTAGGGTCCACTAGGTATGAGCTATACAATCCTGAGTAATCTGCAGTCTAGAATTGCTCCATCAGCTGTAAAATAAAGACAAGGAGCACCCCTGCCACATAAGATGCCTGGAAAGGTTAAACAAACCTATGTCCAGTGCCTCCCACAGTGCTTGTCAGATACTCTACTAAGTGCATTTTAGCTGTGATGTTTTCCCCCAAAGCACCAGAGCATTCACTTAGAGGCACTTGCTGTGATTTTCTGAGCTCAGTTCAGCAAAGGGCAACATGGTGTAGTGACACTTTCAGATAACAGTGCCTCAACTGATATGTTCAAGTAGACTGTAAAATTGATTGGCATCTGATTGTTTCTCTGTTTGTAAGACTACAGCCTGGCTATGGAAAGCAAGACACTGAGAAGCAGCTCTAGCTGTGAAAAAAACATCTAGCTCTTTCAGCAACATGCATGCCTAGCACATAGCAGACTCCCAATCCACTTCTTCCAATGAGGCATAAAGTCACATGAAGCAGGTGAAAACCAACCAATAAAGTAAAGTTCCAAAGATTAGGCAGTGCCACTATTTCCTTTCAATGAGGCCTCTGCCACCAGTGACATCAACAATCTGGTGTAAATTTACAAGAGAGAAATTAAACAGCACATGTAATTTTAAAGTGCCAATTTAGAAATACCAATGCTGGGGGTCATGCCTTCTAAACTCCCTTGGTCATTTTGTACAAGACACCATAGAGTAGCACATATCTTTCTTGTTAACATTTCATGGAATCTTTCCATAAACATACACTTGTTCTTGTAGTCAACATTTTGTCCTGTCACTGCAACAGATGGCTTTACACTGGAGCATATGAAAATATTAAATAATTTTTAAGACTGTGGAAATATGAAATGCCTTTGGAGGGATGAGTCACTCCATGAGTAATGTAAAGTATCCACGTGAGATTCTGTTAGAAACAGGTACCTTTAAATTGCTTTGTTGAGTAGATATGGTCACCATCAATTCCACTTCTTCATGGAGGGGAACAAATGATGGGGGCTCAGCTTGCCATGAGACAGATTTGGGCCATGCCATGAAGCAGAACAGACTGCTACTGAGAGCTGTGAAATACTGCAGTATACAACTAAGAGAGGGTTGTGAAATCTACTTCTTAGATCTAAAAGCCAAAAGAAGCCTCCATCTGTCTGAGATGGTCAAATAAAGTTAGCTTAAAGACAGAGTCATGAGTTGAAGGACAGTGAAGGCAGCCAGCTGATTGTTTTATATATCCAATTCCATTTATTATTACTTTTCAGAGCCAGATTGATTGCCATCTCAGCCAACTTGGAAGGTATGGCCAACAGATCTGTGGGAATGGGGTTCAGATCATTGAATAGTGGTTAAAATGAGGAGTTCTTGAGCCAGTCTGCCTAACTGCTGCTAATTGTATCATTTTGCCAAGTTCCTTACACATTTTTTGTCTGATTCTTCATCTATAAGTGGGAATGATAGTGGTATGTACATTGTAAGGCAGTTGGGAGGACAAATGAGTTAGCAAACACAACAGGCTTGGAACACAGCCTGGCATATGCTGGATGCTGCATAAATACTGGCTAGTCTCTATATTTAGTACTATGTTTATGTAAAAATAAACATTAAGATGTGGGTAAGATTTTTTATTTTTCCTTTTATTAGTTTGTGTCTTACCAGCATTGGCTTCTAATGGGCACAACATATTAACGTTTTACATAATGTGCTTTAGTCAAAACTCGCCAAAGCCCACTCCTGGGCATTTATCCCAGAAGAGGAAAATGCCTTTTCACACAAAAACCTTACACAAATGTTCACAGCAGCTTTGTTTGTGATAGCCAAAAACAGCCCAGATGTCCTTCAACAGGTGAATGGTTAAACAAACTGGGGCATACTACATATTGTGAAGTATGAGTGTTTTTAAAAAATGAAAAAAAAAAAAAACAATGGCTCTGGCCAGTAGCTCAGTTGGTTGGAATGTTGTCCCGTAAGCCAAATGGTTGAGGCTTCAATTCCCAGTTGGAGCACGTGAGAGACGCAACCGATAAATGTTTCTCTCTGTCTCTCTCTGTCCCCACTTTCTCTTTTTCTAAAAACAATGAAAAAGTGTCCTCAGGTAAGGATTTTACTTTTTTTATTCTTGTTTATTCTATTACAGTTGTCCAAATTTTCCTCCTTTGTCCTCCTCTGTCCAGCCCACTCCCTGCTCCCATAGTCCATCCTCGCACTACTGTCCATGTCCATGGGTCATTCATACATGTTCTTTGACAACCCCTTCCACTTCTTTCCACCACCCCACCCTTCCCTCTTTCCTCTGGCAGCTATCATTCTGTTTGTTCCCTGTCAGGTGAGGATTTAAAAATAAAAAAGGAAAATAATTATTGATATATGTAATAACTCCAAGTAAAGATAATACAGTAGTTACAAAAAAATAAATACTGAATTATTCCACTTACATAGTGGGGAGAGAAGGAACAGGGTTTAGACAAGGAGCTAATGTGAAAGATCCATGGACATGGCCAAGGAGGAGGGACTTGACTGTGGGAGACGGGAGGTGGAGGTAGGGGAGAGCGATGGGGGAAAAATGAAACAATTGTAATACAACAGTAAGAAATCAATTAAAAAAAAGAAAAAAACCATTTTGAAACAATCGAATTTTAGAAATGAAAGACAGATTAGTGGCTGACAGTTTAGGGATGGGGTAGGTGATGGTGAGTGGAGGATCCCTGTGATGAAAGTATTCAGTATCTTGCCTGTGGTAGTAAATTCATGAACCTACACATGTGGTAAAGTTGTATATGACTAAACATACACATACTAGTGAGTGTTAGTCAATCTGAGGAAATCTAAATAGGATTAGTGGGTTGTAGAAATGATAATATCCTGGATTTAATGTGATGATAATGGTTTTGTAAAATATTACTACCCAGGAAAATTAAGTAAAGTATACAGGGGTCTTCCTATGTTCTTTTCTTTTCTTTTCTTTTTTTTTTTCATTGATTGATTGAGAGAGAGAGAGAGATGGAAAGACATTGATTTGTTGTTCCATGTGCTATGTATTCATTGGTTGGTTCTTATATAAGCCTGACCAGGAATCAAACCTGTAATGCTGGTGTATTGGGATGATACGCTAACCAAATAAGCTACTTGGCCAGGGCTCTCTCTGTATTTCTTATTATGATTACATGTGAATCTACAATCACCTCAACAGAAGTTTCTATGATAAATATTGCCAAAGCCTAAATAAAGGTGAGGCAATGGTGTTTTTCAATTCATGTAAGTGACACGCCAACCTGATTATTAAGAACTACCCTGAATCTCTAGACACATAGTAAAGCTATTTAGTAAGTACAAACATTACTTTTTTTGGGAAATGAGGCCTAAGTTACATTGATTAGTTCTAGGTTTTGTGTGTTTGGTTGCTATGTGTCAAGGCACTAAGATCTGCAGAGTGAAGGGCATAGGTTTCCAAGCAATCTGAATGGTGCCAGCCTCTCTCTGAAGTGTTTTATTATTCCGAGCTGGACTCACTGAATCTCCCAAGGTATGAAGTTCAGTTCGAGATAAAAATATTTTATCTGCTCTTACAGCAAATTGAAAGGCTATATAAAGGGTTTTGTTATTGCAGTGTTTTTCATAAATATATAGTAAACATCCTTCACAGTGGGAAATGCAGCCCACAATACAATTTTCCTACACAGCCATTCATGTGGCTTGCACAGGAAGATGAAATGACCCAGAGATGAATAAAAAAAAATAATAGTATACAACTTTTAGCGGTCCAAAGTCCCTGACAGACACGCACAGCTGGGAGGATAAGGATCATGATTTGCAGTGCCTCCGGTGAATGACAAGTGTCTGCAGCATCCAGGGAGTTTTGGTTTCCCCTGTGGCCAAACCATTACAGTTAACACTTGGCTTCATCATTTTTGGAAATTGCCAGCAGCCAGCCACACCATTTCAGAGCTCATACCAGCCCCCAAATCTTAGCACATAATTTCAAATCAAACAACTACTAGGATACTTTTTTCTTTTTCCTTTTTTTTAAACCTCCTTTAACTTCCTCTTAAGCACATTTTCAAAGCAATTTGGGTTGTCTGTATCTAAGACACAAGATCTATGTTGATATCTAAGCTGATTTATGTCAGTGTTGGGTGATGTGCTGATCACAGGTTGTAGGTAAAAATAGAAGCTCCTTTTTCTTTTAAACAAAATATTTTTTTTATGATCTAAGTAGAGCGTGTGTGTTGAAAAGACAAAGGATTCCAGGTATAATATTTCTTAACAGCTTCATTGAAGAATAACTAATATGCAATGTAACTGTACATGTTTAACATATACAATTTGATGAGTTTGGATACCTGCATCCACCCATGATACCATCATCACTATCAAGGTAATAAATGCATCTATCACCTCCAAACATTTTCATGACTCATGTGTGTGTGTGTGTGTGTGTGAGTGATTTTGTAAGTGCATGTGTGTTAAGAATATTTAACATTAGACCTACCCTCTTTACAAATTTTAAGTGCATAAGACCACACTGTTAACTATATGGACCATGTTGTACAGCAGATGTCTAGAGCTCATCCATCTTGCATAATCTTAAAAGCAAAACTTCCATCTGCCCCTGCTCCCTTCCCAGTCACACTCCATAGTAACCATGGAGGTAACTCTTTGTCATCTTTTGCAATTTCACCATGTATATAAAATGTTTGCATTGGTATGTTTGTTTTTCAACAATGCTTTCCAAATGTCATTCAGAAATTTGAACTCCATCACTTACAATATCTCAGGCGTGGTCGCAGCTGACTGCAGACACACCTCATTCCTTGAATGCTACTTGGCATCCAATCCCCTATTGTTAGGCATTTAGTTTGGTCTACTTTTTCCTTTCACTGTACACTGTGCTGTAGTCAATTTCCATCTGTGCAACCTTGAGTGGTTAAATAAATCCTAGAGGTGCAAAAAATAGGCATATTTTTCAAAATTAAAATTTCCAAATTGTCTTCCGCAATAGAATGTACCATTCCACACTCTTTCCAACAATGTACAAAATGCCTATTTTATCAAACATATTGTTTTACAATGTGATATATGAAACATTTATACATACAGATAAAACATTCACATATATACAAATATATACACACACAAATATACATGTATATGTATATATGACCATGTTTTCATATACTTGCTGGTATTTACCTATTTTCCTGAAAACTATATACATGCTTCCTTCTGTATCATTAGTCAGTCTACCTATCCATTCATCCATCTATTCATTTATCCATCCATATAGTCTGTCAAGATTATAAGAAGGTTAGTGCTATTAAGAAGACTACAGAAACTTCCTAGGAATAAACAATTTGGTCTGTATCAGATTCATTTTTTGCCAATGTTAGAACAAAGATTCTTAGGACTTTGAGTCAAAAAGAGGGAGAAATAAAGTCATAAAGCTTCAAATTTGATTACCAATCTTTCTACTCACTAGTTGTTAGTAACCCTAGAAAAATCATCTCAAGTCTTAGTCACCTCCCAGAACAACAACAAAAAAAAGGCATAACAGGAAAAATAGGAACATCCAAATTACAGGGTTTCCGGGAGCATTAAATTTAATTATTTTTATCCAATAGTAGCACTTTGCAAAAACTCAACAGTATTGTTAGTGATGATAATAAAGTATAATTCTATATGTTAAGTAATTAGCTAATTTATTATAACAAAATCTGGTTTCCTTTTGTTAGCTGCAGAAGTTGAAGCCTAGCATTGATGTAACCTCTACATTTTTAGATCCCTAGGCAAATGTTATAACAAGGACTCAGCAGAAGCCCATTTTCCCCTTGTAGGATGCACTCTTTTTAATGGCACACAAAGTTTATCACTGGTTGCCTTTATTTTGAAAAGCAGATTCATATTAAATGGGAAAATATGTTAGAAACCAATTCCACCGGATATGGAATTTAAATGGCTATTTTAAGTCCAGTTTCCTATTTATTTTTTCCTTTTAGCCAATTAAGCAAGATACATGTATTTTAGCACTATAGATTAATAGAAAACACTTACAAAACTTATCAAATAGTCTTAGCTATATGAGTTCATTCCCATTTATTCACCATTGGACAACAAATTCTAGTTTAATTTTAAACTATTTCCTAAATGAACAGTTAGATAGAATAGGTATTCCACAAAAGCCAATTTGATGAACTATATTAAGAAAAGAAATTTGATGATAATGGATCGAACATCAGTCTTTTGACAGTTCTGAAATGGGATTCACTCCTTGCTTTCTTTGTGTAAATGTGAGTTCATTGAGCCTAAAATATACAGGAAGAACTTTAATGATTTCCACTTCCAGCTCAGTTCCTGGACTGTTCCAGGGTTAGGGGAGGGTGGATCAATAGGCTCTTTTCATGTCTTTGGCATTGCTGGGAGGCCAGACTAAAATTGTTAAATAGGAGTGACCCTTCCCCTCTCAAATGAAATCCATCTCTGCCTTGCTAGTCCATTCTGTGGTTCTGAATCTTCAAATTTTGGGGGGACAATGCACAGGGAGCTATGTGCCAATGCATAAGTAATGTACACTTGAGTCAGAAGGCTGAGAAGGCAGTTGGCATGGAACTGATATCTGCCCCATTGGTGCTTTCCACTGTCACAACCTCCTCTTCCTCCAATAATGTACATTCAAGATACAGGATGTTTTCTTTTTCTTTTTCTTTTTTTTAAGATTTAATTTTTTTTTTTTTTTTTTTTTTTTTTAATTTTAGAGAGAGGGGTAGGGACAGAAGTAAAGACGGGGAGAGACATCAATGCATGGTTGCCTTTCACCTGCCTCCAGCTACAGATCTGGTTGGAGACCTCACTTGCAACCTGATTATGTGCCCTGGCTAAGGAATTGAACCAGTCAGTGACTTTTGGGTTCACAAGCGGGCACCTTATCCACTGTGCCACCAGCCAGGGCCAGGATGTTTCATTTTAAAATAGAAACCCATCATAATCTTAATAAGAAACTGGAAATGTAAATTATTCCATCCATTTATTCATTTATATAACTGAAATTTATTGAGGTGCTCCACTCCCATCTTGGTTTTTTCTTGAACAATCATGTGTACATGTTTAAAGGCAAACTTGCAAGCTCTTTTTATCTTCTAATGCAGAATAAAGTTTTAAACTGGCACTTTTATTTAAAAATTTGCACAAGTTATTTTTCTCTTCATGGTTTTTACTACATGCTGGAAATACACCAGAGAATGAGCCAGGCATGGTCATTTTCATGGTCTAAATGAGGGAAGATAAGCAGACTGGCTTTCACAAGATCAAGTCAGCCATCAGTATGTCCACACCCACCATGTCCTACTTGGTATGGATGATACTGGGCTTCCTAGAAAATTCTAAAAGTGCCCAAAAAAGCCAAAGAGTTAAGTTTCTTGATAACCCTTAGGAGGTCCAGCTGAATAATTCCTCTCTAGTTTTCCAATACCACAATTAAGTAGGGAGTAAAACAGAACTCATTCATCTAGTAATTATGCCCTTCTGAATACTATTGTTTTCCTTTGGTGGTTCTTGTTGTTGGAAGTGACCATATAAAGAGAATTCACAAGTCCTTCTGACTCCCTTTTAGTGCAGATTTAGAAGTAGTTAAGTAGTAGAAAATAAAGCCGAGGACATTATCATTCACTCTCATTCAAAAGTAGTTAAGGTAGTGTTCTTGATCAACCACCCCAAAATAAGCCTAACAGGGTTGTTTGTTTCAAAGCTCAAAGAAATTGCATAAACAGTTATATCCTTCTGTGCATTTAGAAACTCAAATTATCAAAAAGCATGGCAAACTCATTAGGAGCACAGACTCTAGAGTTTAAATCCCAGCTCTGCCACTTAGAAGCTGTGTGACCTTAGGAGAATAACTCAACTTTTCTGGGTGGTGGTTTTCTCTTCTATAAACAGTGAATAATAATAATATCAACCCCACAGACTTGCTTTATGGAATCAATGAATTAATATTTTAAAGCATTAGTAACACTATAAAACACCATTTAAGTGTTTATTAAGTAAATGAGCAAATAAACTTATCTGCCAAATCTTTAAATATAAGGAGAAAAGAATGGTGTATGAATACTGAAGAGAAAGAAGAAAGGTTATTAGAATGACAGCCCATGACTCATTTAGTAATACTTTCCATTCTTCTTTTATTGACATCAGTACCATAGAAAGAAATTTTGTTTTTTAGACATAATGAAACAAAACATACTTTTGTTTTTCAGAACTTGTCAGAGGTAATATATCAAAGAAAAATAGGCATTTAAACTATAATAACCAATGTCATATTTATAAAGAAAGATGCCAAAATAAGTAGCTGTACCACTTTAAAGTCAAATTATAAGAAAATATAGACTTTCTTATTTTGCATCATGATCCTATTCACAGTATCCAAGTGGAGATTTTAAAATTAATGACTGAAATTCACATACCTTATCCACTGTTAGAACCACTGATATCACATTGGGCAGAAGTTCTCTACCTGAGCACTACTAGCATGATGGACTAGGTAATTCTTTACTGTTTGGGGGTAGAAGGCTATCTGTGCACATCAGGATATTTAACAGTATCTGTGGTCTCCACCCAACAGATGCTGGTAACACTCTGACCAAATGTGACAACCAAAAATGTCTCCTATATGTTGCCAAATCTTGTCCATGGAGAAGAAGGAAGTGATGAAATTACTCCTGGTTGAGAACCATTGGCTTAGGGCTTCTGTTATACCCCAATTTTGTGTATCTTTCTAAACACAGATGAATACATTTTAGTTATACCTTGGTTTAGCAGAGTCAGAAAAATCTGGAGTCTAATTGCTTATTCTAATTATTAAAAGCCCTGAAGATTGCTTCCCTGTCTCCCTGTCTAAAATATGGTAAGGTCCCAGTCCAATACCCAACACACTGAGGCAGCAAATGTCCAGGCAGCATATAGTAATTCCTATTACTTTTGAGGCATGATCACAGCAAAATCTTCATCATCCTCTTCATTATAATAAACATAGAAGTCCTCTATTTATACAAACAAAAAACTATAATAGCTGCAACTGGTATTGTCATCTCATTAGCAAACAAGCAGCCAATTTCCTCATGGGTAGAGATTTCAATTAAACAACAAAGAAATATACGATGGTTGTGTGGCGTATGCAAACACAGAATTATCATGAAGAGAAAAGGAAATGCTGGCAGCAGCCTTCCTAATACATGTTCCTTACAGGGACCTCTTTCTCAAACAAACATCAGGCAAACAGGCCACCTTGACTCACATGGTATGGCTGTTTTTCTGCATTGGATTGAAAGTGTGTGGGAGATGGTACTAAGGAACAGACTTCCTGATGGTCTTTATCTGTGTGTGCACACTCTTTGTGTGATCAAGGTCCATCAAACCAGTCTAGAAAATTTAACCAACCAACTAACAACTTCAGGGAATTCAATGCAGCTGGTCATGACTACTAATTTCTCTGTAAGCAAAAAGGCCCAGTTCAAAGAGCAATGAGGTTTGGTTAATTAGATAAAATAGGAGCCCATGTCTACAGACATAATGAAAAAGTAAAAAAAAAAAAATATGCTCACCATTAGGTAAGAAAAAAAAAAAATCATCTGTCTTGGGAATGTGGATGCACTATTTCTGCTACAATTATATTACTGGCCCTGATGAGCAATTATTCACCATGAATTAACACGAAGGAACCAACAACTGCCCTTCTTGCTCTTCCTTTAAATGCAACTGAAATACTTTTATGATAACTTTCAAATACAAAATTGCACTAAGAACATCCAATTGATCCTATTTACCTTCCCTACATCAAAGTCCTCAGACTTCATAAGCAACTGTGAAATGGGGGCCTTCTGATACCCTATAGGTTATACACACACCTAATCAGAAAGAACACTTTGAAATTTTATGGAGCAGGAAAAATTGGAAATGTATTAATCTAGGCAGCAAAATTGGGCTTTTTGTCATTTTTAATTGCTTGAATTCATAACCTAGTTTTGCTGAATCAAAAATGAGTCACTAGAGCTGACATAAGCTGTTTCAGCTTTTTGGGCACATACAACACCCACCCTCAGCCACACACAACTTTTCATATGAACTTTGTATCTATCAATGAAAAACACTCCTCAAAACTGTTTGAGACATTCTTGTTTTTGAATAATTAATTATAAAGATTTCCAAGTCAAGTTGTATGAGCTAAAAGCAACTTTTAAAGACCTATCTATCTATCTATCTATCTATCTATCCATTTATTTATTTTAGTGCTATGCAAACAGAGGTGGGCAGCATGAATACCTAATTGCCAGGGCTGCTATGTTGTTATAGGTGATTTCATTCAAATAAATTAAAATGCATAATTTTAAAAATCCCCCATAGCCTTATTTGCTCCTGGTTACTATTGCTTATAATACATTCACACCCTCCACTCCACATGAAAATGAGGAAAAGAAAGAGAAGGACAAAAATGTGCACTCAGGAATATGTACAAAGGTCTCATATTTCACCATATCCTGAAGTTCCCAGAGCTGCATCAAAATAAAGTCTAAAATGCACAAAACATTAAGGGTCCATGCTTTTCTCCCTGTTTATTTTATGTTTGTTGGAAAATTAACATGAGGTGGGATTTAAATCTCATCAATGGAGTTTTATTTTAATGTCTATAGAATTACTTTCAAAGAACTTATTCCAACTCCCTCTGTGACACCTGTGAACCTAATATACATAAAATTTTAAAGTAGCTAAAAATTAAACAAAAATTTATTTAATAATAATAAAGTCTTATTATTTCATATGTAATCTTCTTTAGGACTACATTCCATTTCCCAGGTACTGCAACTTTGCTCAAAACTTAATATAAAAATTACAAATTTAGACAGAAGACAGGACAAAAATTATATTTCACTGGACAATGTAATTAATGGTTATTTAGTTCACGCATAACCCATCCAAACAGGTTCTCTGTAATCAAACAGAAAACGGTAAGAAATATGTTTCTGATTCTCGTATAATAGTTTCAAAGTATGACCATATTCTCAAAATCTTGCAACTATAATTTAGAGGAAGGAAATTGTTACTAAAAGCCCTGGATCTGAAATCTATTTCAACTTTTGTGTCATACTCATGGGGAGAGAAAAAATGGGGAAAAAAAGGTAAACTTGCCCATAAGTCAAGGTGGATGGTCATGTCTACCAACTCCAAGTAAATACAGATTACAATGAATTAAGAGTATAAGAGTAAGGGAGGTAACAGAGAAAATAAAAGTTTGAGGCACAACATTATAGCAGGCAAATGTAAAAATATGTTTAGCCCAATAAAGTTATAACAGGCCAAGTACACTGTTGTTAAAATTAATCACTTGGTGATAAAAGAGAAAAGATTCAGCTCTTTTCATGTGGTAAATGCATTCTCCACGAGTCGATTTGCTTGGTTAAAATGAAATGAAAAGTTTAAATATTCACTTTTAAAAATAAGATTAGTGTACAGTGGATTGCCTAATATCAATTAACTCTTGTACATGAGCAGAGAATATCAAAAACGAAAAAGAAAATCACATTCCAATTATCAGGCTGCAGAACATTTGTTAAAATAACAATGTAGTAGAAGATATCAGAAAGCCTTCTGTTCCAGGTACAAGAATAAAGGCAGAAGGAAGGAAATGTACGTGGGTGGGAGAGAAAGAGGGTGGGAAAGGAGGGAAGAAGGAAAGGAGGGAAGCGAGAAGGGAGGGAGGGAGGGAGAAGAGGAAAGGAGGACTAAAGGAAACCTTCCCCCACAGGTAATACTTCCTCCACTCTTCAGAGAAGCAATTTTCTTCATAATCTGCAAGCATTCTAATACAGAGGAATCATCAGCATGTGTGGGGAGTGTGAGTGGGCAGATAAGAGTTGAAAAAATCCTGCTTCTTATATGAAAATCATGAATGCTGCCCTCATCCCCTATAAACGCCAGCGATAAACAGCTGTCACTGATTGGGTTTAGTTTATTTACTTGAAGAACAACCCTTTCCAAACTTAATCACAGTAAACCATAAAGGTAAGTTACTTCATTTCATAAACACATTTATACTCCTGCCCTTTGGATTTCCAAAGATACATACTGATCTTAAGCCAAAAATTTACTACCCAGCTAGCTACCCAGATAAAGAGGATTACACAATCATTTTGACTGCCTCCATTATAAACTGCATTCATATCTGTGGGACCAAAATTAAACCATATAAACAATGAGTAAGTAAATCATGAGCTATGGGAAGACATGCATAAAGTGACTCTTTTTAGAACGTAAGTTAATGAACATTTCATTAAGATGATTTTTGCCAACAAAACTTTTGAATTCAGAATTCTCCTTGAGCCCCTTTTAAGTGTGTGTGCAGGTTTGGAGGGGTGGGGGAGGACGCAGCTCTTTTGTCAATAGAACTAAGTAAAACCACCAATTTCACTGGGATCTGAAGATAATGGCTAGAAGGATAGCCTGAGACCGAGTCTTCTAGGTGATTCTTCTAGGTTGATTAAGGTCGATTTCAACACTTTGCATATTTTTTTTTAAATGCTCGCCAGTTAATTCCATCACTTAGGAAGGCAATGCACATTCCCCCCATTTGATCTCTCAAAAGGGGCAACTGTGGTTTTTAATAAAATGGCCAAGAGCATATTTCTTAAGTCAAAGCATTTCAGGTCTCTTTCCTGGAAACCGGGAAAAGCAGAGGGGAGAGTATACCAGCGCAATTAGCACGGTAGACATGTTTATACAAACATGCAGTGCGTATTCACACGCGCACACTCATGGCCCATCGGCCGGGTGCCTGCCAACTTTCCAAATCTACGGCCCAACTGGCCAGTGGTTTCATCAACCTCTCATTTGAAGAACCGCGCAGCTTTGCAAAGCCCTTGCTAGCCTACTGGGACTTCCACGTCTTTTCTTATAAACGCTTATTCATCTCTGGAAATAAAGTTAAACGGAGTCAACGAGCATGGGCAATGAAGTTCCCCACGAACTTCTAGCAGGTAAAGAAAACCGATTCATTCCCGGGCTTCCCAATTACTCCAAACGCCCCTCCCCAGGCGCTCAGCGTCCCTGGGTGCGCCCTGGCCAGCCCTGCGCCCAGGCTGCACGGTCCCCGGGGTGGCTTTACGTACCGTGGCTCATTCACGCGCTGTGGACGCAGTCGCAGCCTTCCATCGTGGCTTCGCTGTGCCCAGATTCCATCCGCCGCCAGGTCCCTATTCTAATCAGCAGCCGCCACCCTCTCTGCGTGCACGTTGGACAGCGGCTGGCGGCGGCTCCTCTGCCACAGGCAGCCAAAAATGTCAATTTGCACACTCCTCCCCTCTGTCGCCCGCCCCCGTCCCCATCCCTCTTCCACCCCCTCCCATGAGTCAGTGGGCTTCAGGAAGCCTCGGCAGAAGCTGCCTAGTCTCCATCCCTCCCTCTCTGGAGCTCTCTGTCTCTCCTTTCCTGACAGCGTTTAGAGCCTCCTCTCGCCTTACCTGAAGGGCATCTCCCACGACTGCAATTAGCTGCCAAGATTTCATTGTCGGCTGCAAAGTGCCTCCTGTTTCCTCCCCGGGAGAACACAGGAGAAGTCCGAGGCAACAGCGCACGGCCCCCACGTGCTAGCAATGTAAATGACTCCAGTCCTCAGCTGAGCGCACTGTGCTGCGCTTGCCCGGGCTGCCTGGCAGCCTGACACTGTGGCCAGCAGGTGCAGAACGTGCCGGGAAAGAGAGAGCGAGCAGCCCGAGCAAGGAGGCAATCAACCTGGAGACGCACACAAAGGGAGGCCACCAAGGTGCCAGGAACGCTGCAGCGCCCCAGCCCAGCTTTCCAAGCTACCTCAGCCTCCGCGCCAAAAACGCTAGCCAAATAGGACGTCCAGTGTTTTTGCAAAGTCTTGCAGCCCGAGGAAGGCAGCGGATGCCCAGGCTGTGTGGGTCCCACCTCCAGGCTTCTCCAAGCGCGTGCAAAGCTCGGAGCTGGAGCTCGCAGCTTCTCTCTCTCTCTCTCTCTCTCTCTCTCTCTCTCTCTCTCGCACGTGTCCCTTCCCTTGTTCTTTCAGGCATTAAATATGTACCACATGACAGAATAGGGCACCTTGCATGGTCCTCGGAGCCCACGCTTGACAACCAATTTTAACTCATGAACAGTGAAATGTCTAAAGGCAGGATATAAGCACTTCCAATTACTTACACTACTCTTACATTATTCAAAATGTCCACGGGACAGTATTTACGGCTTCCAGTATGCTACTCCTTCACATATAAATACTAGTAAAGGATGGAAATTCCGTTGCACCCTTTCCCCAACGCTGCTGACACGATTTTCTCTGAGAAGCAGTTGCACTTTTTCTACTAAAGTGTGATCTCAATCAAATCCTTAGACATGATGTGATGAATGAGAATAGTGGAAAGTTTGAGCCTGCTGCGAGGAGGAAAATATCTACAGTGTCCTGTTAAACTTTAGCAATCACCTTTGCAAATGTATTTACCTTGAAGAATGATGACATCAAAGTAAATCCCCCCCCCCCTTTTTTTTAAGTGGGAATGAGTAGTACAAGATCCTAGCTATTTCCAGTCTAAGTGCTGCTTTGTTAACAGCTAAGCAATTGATTGACTGGGGAAAGGAATTTTTTGAATGTAGAAAAATTAGTTTTCCTTTTTCCTTACAGTCAGAACTCAAACCTATATTCACTAAGATGGCCTTGCTTCTTCAAGCACTTATCAATTGAATAGGAGGGATCTCAAGGTGGAAGAAAAGTTCATATGTGGGTAAATATACTATATTTGCTTAATAGTAAAATACTAATGGGATTCCTGTATTTTTTCTCAGATACTTCACTTTAGTTAAAGGCTCTGTATCCAACAGATTAGAATTTTCTATATCTGTGAGCAAATTTTTAAATGCTAATAAATCTTTCAGATATTTATTTTCACATTTATTACAGCTTCACATCTAGAGGCAATATTTTCAGGTTTTTTTTTTTTTTTTCTTTGATCATGCCAAGTCCTTACATAACCATAATCCATCTCTGTCACACCAATAACAAAATGAGAAGAGTTTTGTTTTTTCATCCCATGCATTAAGGGTGTTTTTACTATTTTGTTAATATAGTATTTCAATTGCTCCTTGTGGGGTTAAGGAAAGTTTATGTGTGTTTTTTTTCCACCTGCCTTTTTTGGGGGCAGTGGCATTTGAAAGATGCTAAGACAACATTAGGTGAAACTTCTTTTCACAATGATGACGCAGTATGAACCCTGATCATTTCAGCAGTTAGGATCTACTGTGAGCACACATCCTCTGGTCAGGGCTTTCAATGGCATTGAGGAAAATGGCAGAAGGTTTCTAGACTTTCACACAATCAGACAGGTTTCCAGACATTTTGCTCAACCAGAACCCTATGTAATTATTGAGAAACCTAAAGTGTTATTTTACTTTATAAGGCAACAATGGAAACTGGCATTCTCAGTGGAATATTTTCATTAAAAAATCAGTACACAAAGGCAAGGTTATTCGAAGTTAAGAATGGCTGGGGTGGTGGGTGGGGAGATAGCAAACCCTAATTACAACCCCATTTGTTCTCCTGTTCCCTAGCACATATGGCCATTTAATCACAGAGTGTGACAACCTTGGCAGATGTTGCCAAACCTGGTTATTGATATAAATTGCTATTCTCATGTGTAAGTGCCCCAGCAAAGAGTTAAAACACTGTCTGCTACTCACCCAAAGGGATATGAAGGTCCATGCTAGCATCTGTGGCAACAAGGCAAGATGATTCAAGGTAAGATTGCTTCCTTGTCCCCACACTGTGAGGAAGAGAGTAATGGATGAACACCCCCAAGACAAGACTCAGAGAGTCTCCCTGTGGGAACGCAAAGTGGCATTGTCACTCTAAACACCGGTTTACTGAAATATATGAAAATGGAAAATGTGCACATCCTATAACAAAATAGTTTTCATGTTCCCCTAAAAAACATATGCACAAGCTATGTTCAGGGACATAACAGCACCACTACTTTCGTTTATTGTTTTTAAAGATTTCATTCATTTATTTTTAGAGAGAGGGAAAGAGGAGAAAGAGAAAGAAAGAAACATGTGCAAGAAAAACATTGATCTGTTGCCTTTTACACACCCCCAAACTAGGGACCTGGCCCTGACTGGGAATCCAATCTGCAACCTCCCAGCCCACAGGCTGGGTGTTCAATCCACCTAGCCCTACCAACCAGAGCTTGCTTGGTCACTTGTTTGCATTCTTTTCTTTCTTCCTTCCTTCCTTTCTTCCTTCCTTCCTTCCTTCCTTCCTTCCTTCCTTCCTTCCTTCCTTTCTCTTTCTTTCCTTCCTTCCTTCCTTCCTTCCTTCCTTCCTTCCTTCCTTCCTTCCTTTCTTTCTTTCTTTCTTTCTTTCTTTCTTTCTTTCTTTCTTTCTTTCTTTCTTTCTTTCTTTCTTTTTCTTTTTAAACCACTTCTTTTAATAGGGAAAAAACAACAAACTAAATACCCATCAGCATAAAAATATGATATATCCTTTGTAGCATACTATATAGCTGTGAAAAATTTTATTAAAGCTACATACAAATAATCTACACATATAGATGTCTATAGAGGAAAAGATATCTATACAGACTACAGAGTCCAACTATATATACATTTTTTTTTCAATAAAACTTTGGTGAAGCCCTGGCTGGTGGCACAGTGGATAAGGTGCTGGCTGGTGAACCCAAAGATTGCTGGTTCAATTCCCAGCCAGGGCACATAACCAGGTTGCAAGCCAGGTCTCCAGCCAGCTCTGTAGCTCGAGGCAGGTGAAAGGCAACCATACATTGATGTCTCTCTCCCTCTCTGCCTCTCTCCCTTTCCCTCTCTCTAAAAATAATAAATAAAATCTTTAAAAAAAAATTTTTGCTGAGATAAAAATGTGTTCTAAATGATGCATACACTATAATACCATTTACAAAAGAAAATGCACAAATAAAATAATATGATAGATTTTCTGTAGATAGATACATATTTATGGACACATAGAAAATGATCCAGAACAGAAGCTGGCCAAATTCAGCTGCTGCCTGTTTTGTACAGCCCACTAGTTGAAAATGTCTTTTATATTTAAATAATTAACAAATATAAAAAGCGGAATATTTTATGATATATTAAAAATGTAGAAAATTCAAATTTCACTGTCCATAAATATAGTTTTATTGATTATAACTATGTCCCATAAGTTTACACATTGTAACTGCTTTTGCTCAATTTCAGAATTGAGCAGTGAGTACAGAAACCAAATGGCCCACAGAGCTGAAAATATTTATTACCTCACCCTTGACAGAAAAAGTTCCTCAATCTTTGGTCTAGAAGAATGGGCCCCAAATTCTTAAGTGTTCTGTTTTGGGAAAGGAGAGGAGCCTGGGGCTGATGATGGAGAGTGACAGGATCTTAGCTCTCCTTTTAAGAGAATTTATATATTGGTTTTATTCTTTATAAAAGTTAATGTGTGTGTTCTTTATACATAAAACTTTTAAATATGTAATATTAACCATGGTTAATATAACAAAAATTATTTGCATGATGTCCATGTAACCTGGCAGCCAAAGAGAGTGGGCTGAAATGCACATGCTTGAACAATGATGACTTCACTGTACTAGTCAGTGGGTGTGGTAGAAACCACTAAATTAGCATGTGTACTGTGTGGCCATCACATCCAAAATGACTGAGCAAATAGAGCAACAAACTTTCATCAAATTTTTCATTAAGCTTGAATATTCATCCTCGAAAGCTATCCAGATGATTCAGAAGGCTGCAGCTATGGGCAGCTGGTGATTAACATCTTCATAATGACAACACACCAGTTCACGTGTCACATCATTGTCATATGTACAATGTTTCTTGTATCTTGTATCTTCTTCAATAAATGTCTCTATTTTTCAAATTTCATGGCTGAATACTTTCTGGACAGACTGTATTTACATATATTCACTTATACATACAAACACATACATAGAACATAAAGTTTGCATGTATAAAACCATTCAAATATACATATATAATATAATTATACATCTATAGACATACTATACACACATATGGATTATTTTGACCACAAAGAGAGTGAGTGAGTATACCATTTTTTAAATGTGCGTGGGTGTATGTAGATACACATACCTGGGAGAAATAATTCAAAATAGGTAGTTCTCAGTGATAGAAATATGAGTGCTTATTATTTTCTTCTTTGTTATTTCAGGCATTTGTCAATTTTCCAGATAGATGTAAATACAGGGAAATAGTGGACACCCCTGGTCATGGGAGTGGTGGCAACTGCCATGGTGCTGATAGCATTTTTCTCATCAGGAACTGCCTTTTCTCTTCAAATCCTGAATGATGGGACTTTTTTTTTTAAATCAAAGTTTGGCTTTCACTCCCTAATATTTCTGGAAAACTCCAGTATCTAATTGCTTCTTCATAGGAAAAAAAAAAATTGCTAAGTCTTAGTGCACTAAAGATTTTTATAAAAATCAATCTTATCCTTGAAGTAAAATGTGACATAGATTATCCTTTCTGCTAGAAGTTATAGTAATGACCTACTGAGATATGCCTCACAATACAGTAATATTGCTTCTTTACCAGTTTGAAAATATTTTCTCATAGAAAAGCACAAAGCAGGTTCTATCTGAAAAAATAAAATAAAATTACATAGCAACCACACTGGCGCTTTGTAGGATTAGAACAGTAGGACCTAATGATTTTCTTTGTCCTGACATCTAATAATCCAGTTATACCAGGAAAGGTGAGCTTAATGAAGCATATTGAGATGGGAGAGCATACGATTTATGGTGGACTTATTGTGCTTATATTCCGAAATGGATCCCATTAGCTCAACATTGGTTGCTAGCAAATGACCACATTTCCTAATGGACAAATGCATGAATTACCTGGGCATATTTTAGAAGTGTGCTCTACAAAATGGTTCACCTTACAACTTTAAAGTAGAGCCAGGTGAACAACATTCTTTAATGAGGCTTAGCATACATTTTTGAGGAAGAAACAGAATTATTGCAATTCAACATCCATTCCACTTCTTCATAATTTAGCTTGTACACGTAAATTTTTCCTGGAGGTGGCCTGTATCAACTGTACCACAGAGAGGAATGCTTTTTTTTTTTTTTTTTTTTTTTTTTTTTTTTAATTAAGCATTGCAACAAACAAGTATTATTTTTCAATTTTGTTTCTTTCTGTTAAGTAACATTGAAATGAACATCCTTGCCGGTAATGTCATGAGCTTATCTCTGTTATCTCAAGGTAAATATCTGAAAATGAAACTGGTAAGTCAAAATGTGAGCATCTTTTTTAGGACTTCAGATAAAAGGAACCAGAATACTGCAATATTATACTAACCATTCCCATTAGCGGTATAAAGGAGAACCCATCTCACCCTGGGAACAATCTGGGCCTAACTAGTTTCTCTTTCAATAACCATCTCGCTGTCTCTGGTCCCTCTTCCATCCACCTGCCTCAATTGTGCCACCACCCAATTGCAGGCTAAATTAGCATAAAAAAGCTCAAACTTGGAAAACAAAGATGGTAATGGGAAGCAATTTAAATCTAAGCTTATTTAACCTAAGTGGCTAGTGGCTGTCCATTTTGTCTTAATTGCCTTTTAAACTAAAATCAATGTTAAATTACCTGAACAACAGCTTCTGCACAACTGCAAACTGAAAATTCTTTAAGTGCCTCCTCAAAAGCCTTTGGCTCTTATTTGGCTGATTGACAGGGAAAGAGTCTCTTTCTTCCTCACAGAGCTCCTCACAGAGCTCCGGGTTTTGGAATAGGATTCAAGGGTGGACACTCCTGAAAACAGCCACCATGTCAGCTCTGATGAGCTGCTCCTTGACATGTAGTGTTCAAAATGAAATCTTCATAACAGAAGTTGGAATAATAGCTTTTCTCCCTCCCTCCCTTCTTCCATTTCTTTTTCCCTCCCTTTCTTCCTTCCCTCCCATCAACAATAAGAAACTGACTATAAAAATGGAAAACAACCAGACCATCTAGAAAAATAAAAGTCTGGCCCATGATTCCTAGCAACCAGCTCAGAAAATCAGCATGCTATCCACAACTCAGACTTTTTGGAAGTCAGACCACTTCTGACTTCTATCTCCAACAATCAATTCAGAAAGCCAAACAGAACCCTGTGTAACATTCAGCTCAAAAAATAGCCATGACCTGATTAGTAATGGACAGCTTCTCTAATTTTTTGTCCCCACTTCCAACTTATAACCAATAGGAGAAAGTTAAATGTGCCCCATGACCAGTTGCATAAAGGTTCTATTCTATTTAGTCCACCTGTGGCTTTCCCAGGCCCAAAGCCTCCAATCAGGCCGTCATCCCCAAAGCATTCTGGTTTTCCTCCTATAAAGCTTTTCACTCTTCTATCCAACTTTGAGCTTCTGCCCACACACATGATGGTGGGTGATGCTCCAGCTATAGCAAGCTCTTAGTAAACAGCCTTGGCTTATTCTCACTTAGTTGATCTTTGCTTATTCCTACAATAGTTGTTATCAATGTTGTGTCAAGTTAACCGGATAGACAAAACCCGAGGCCTCATGGAGCTTACGTTCTAGAGGGGAAGACAGAGAAAAACAAGATGATGGATTTCAGTAGCTGCTATGTAGGAAACAAACTTTGCCATGAGATGAGAGAATGATGATAGGTGCCCTAAATGAGAATCTTGGTTTGTGAGGATTTATTTCATAGTTCAGCTTCCTGCCTATGTATCATTCAAATATTATTGAACACATGCCATCTACTTTGCACTGTGGGGCTCCAAAAATAAGGCAGATGTACTCTGCCAGCAAAGAGCCTTGGAGGGTGATATATGGTCACTAATAACCAGAACACAAGTAGGAAAGGAGGTAAGGCTAGAAATGAGATTCAGATTGAGAGCTGTGAGAATTAAGGAACAGGAGGGACATTTTGGTTCCAGATATTACAAGGCATCCTAGGATCCTGGTGCAGAAGATTGGGTGGATAGTGGTGGGTCAGGACAATGCTGATCCACCCAAATTATAGCCATTGGCATATTGGATATGTTAAACTGAAAGGATTTGAGAAACAGTAGGTGCCAAGAGAACTCTCTGACCTATCATCCCTAAAATAGATCATAAGCGCTCACGTTGGAGGTGCTCTGTATGGGAAAGGAGCATCCTTTTCTCTGGAGTTGGAGGGATGCCAAGAGGAATCCAGAGATGCAGGCCTTTAAGTTGCCTCTGGTTCACTACCCTTAAATCATAGCTTTTCGTCCTATTATATTTTTCCACAACTTGCCACTTTACATCCAACCTAGTATTAAATGCTCAGGCTTAACTGCTTCTTTGGGTCTTCATTTCCTTATAAGTCTCCTGTGTTACATTAAGTGTGTATGTTCTTCCTCTTGTTAATCTGCCTTTAGTCAGTACAAGTTATAGGGCCCCAGTTGGAGAACCTAAGATAAGTGGAGGACAGGATATTTCCTCCCCTGCAGTGGGGAGAGATATGTACCGTACATTATCACTGGCATTTCTGTATGGACGTTGTAAAGATAAAAGAAGTTTGCTTGGAGATATCCCTAAATGATCATTCTATCTTCATGAGAATAACCTTTCCTTTGAATTCCCTAAATAGGAAATTGGATAAACAGTTTGGAGAACAAAAAAGCCATAAAAGACATGACTGATCACTCTCTTCCCCAAGTCCCATCACCCTGCTGATGTTAGCAGTCTCTCACCCCCCAGAAGTGATACAACTTGACTCCTAATTCCAACAGCTTGATTTGGTCTGGACCATGACAGAATGTGAATAGAAATCTCACACACTTGAAGGTGTCTTTTCTGTGAGAGTTTAGATGGAAAATCTGCTGATGCTGTAGGTATATGTCAGCCAACATCTTGCCATGGTAAGCATGGAGATGCCAATTGTCGCCCCCTCTCTCTACTCTCTACTTCTTAGACAAACTGCTCCTTGCATAGCTCTACTCCAACCAGTCACCTGTCCAGGGACCAGGGTCAGACATATACCCCTGTCTGGTCAAATTGGAGTCTCTCCTAGAGAGACTTTTGGAAAGAGATGGAAAGGTGGGCTTGAACAGCCTGACTTGTTAGATCAAGGAGATTTCATGGTAGATGAGTAGTCAAGAGACACAGTTCATAGACAGAGGGGTAACATCTAGAAAGAACTGGGAATGAGAGGGAGACAGATAAGCAGAAATAAGAGTCTGTTTGGCCTCAGAGAGAGACAGAGATGGGACAACTTACTGTCTTGGCCAGGGAAAATTTTCTTCCTCAGTTTTATATTCTTTCTCTTCCCCTACATGCTTTCTATAAAAGTGGCTTCCTGTGAAACCACAACCATACTCTCCATTCTTGTTAGAATCTCTAGACACAATTGGTATTACACAGGACATGGCCAGCCTGCAAGAAAGTCCCCAGATCACTTTGCTTTGCAGAAAAGCAAAATATCTCAATGCTGAGATGAATAAACCTCTTTCCTATGTCCCATGCTCTTTCATGAAGCATAGCTAGTGAGCCCGCCTGTCAGAAATGCAATTTAAACACTGAATGTTAAAAATAAATACAAATTCTCTGATTCCTGAGGTTTTGTTAGGTTTTCTCTCTTTTTTTTAAATTGTAAGTATAGTAAAGATGTCTTTCTATCAAAGAATGTCACCAAAAGTATAAATGATTGCTGCATTCTTTTAACAGTATATATATGAAGGCCCACTATATTTTGTATGTGATTTCCAGAACTTTTGCCAATCCTGGAGGTACAAAGTTGATAAATATGTTGATGAAGGCAATTGCAAACAATATTACAACATAAAATTGTATTATTATTACTGAAAAAAGTGACAAAGTGTGAAATGCATCTGCCTAGTAGAGGAAGCTTCTTGTTCTGCCCAAAAGCAGAAGGCAGATTTCAGACAATTCCCAGAGATGCTGCTTGAGCTGGGTTTTAAAGAATGCAAAGGAGTTTGTTCAACATTCAAAAGAAAAAAGCAAGCCCTGGCTGTTGGCTCAGTGGATAGGTGCCAGCCTGTGAACCCAAAGGTGGCTGGTTTGATTCCCCAGTCAGGGCAAATAACCAGGTTGCAAACCAGGTTTCCAGCCAGGTCCTTAGCTGGAGGCAGGTGAAGGACAACCATACATTGATGTTTCTCTTCCTTTCTTCCTCCCTCCCTGCCCTTCTCTCTAAAAATAATGAATAAAATCAT
>PVIW01008037.1:0-65359 GCA_004026585.1 Noctilio leporinus | reverse complement strand
GGGGTAGGGGGGAGGGGGGAGGCAGAGGCAAAGAAGGGGAGCAGCTTAGACAAGAACCTAGTATAAAGGAACCATGGACATGGACAACAGGTGGGATTGACTTTGGGGGGAAAGGGTGGGTGGGGAGGGGGACAGAGGGGAGAAAAAAAGGGATGGATGTAATACAACAACAATAAAATTAAAAGAAAAAGAAAAAAAAGAAAAAGAAAAAAGAAAATTGGGCTTTAAAGAGGACCCATCAGAGGTCCCAGAAATGGAAAACAGGAAAAGGTTACAGAGACTAAGAATGGTAGAATTGGACATAAAACTCTTTATTTCTTACTGCAAATCCAATGCACTTTACACTAGACTATGTCTGTAAATTGCACTCTTTTCCAGCCTAATGCCATGGCCTAGGTTAATCCATTCATTCAATGACTTCAGGGTACATTTCTTACTTTCTGCTATCACAATATAATTCTCTTCATAATCAGATAGTTGGCAGGGAGTCACAATGGTGTTTTTCCATGGTTAAGGCAAGGAAATTTTAGTCATTGTTCTCCTTATCTTTGTTTATGTCCACATTCCCTCTATTTTATTTTATTTTAATTTTTTTAATTTTTAAAAAAGATTTTATTTATTATTTCCACAGAGAGGAGAAGGGAGAGGCAGAGAAGGAGAGAGACATCAATATATGGTTGCCTTTCACCTGCCTCCAGCTATGGACCTGGCTGGAGACCTGGCTTGCAACCTCGTTATGTGCCCTGGCTGGGAATTAAATCAGTGACCTTTGGGTTCTCAGGCCGGCACCTTATCCACTGTGCCACCAGCCAGGGCTCCCTCTTTTTTAATGAAATTGTTTTCAGTATTCATTCTATAAAGTCCACGTGATAACACAAATTCACAGGCAGATTGAGGCTAAATTCATGACTATGGCTAAGCATGTACATAGGCATCAACCTGAGTTCAAACCCTGGCCCTGGTAGTTGTTAGTTAGGTAATACTGCCCAGTAGTTTCCTCATTTGTAAAGTGGCAATGATAATAGTGTCCACTTCATGCAGTAATTGTGAGTTTGATGAGTTCAGAGACAAAGTACACCACATGTCACCAGACAAAGCACTCTTGTATGGCAGTAGGCTAGTTCTCCATGTGGTTAGCAGTACATAGTCTATGTTAATCACATAGGTGGCTACCTAGCAACAAGGAATATTGATGCTTAAGTTCCTGAGAGGTAATTCAATCCTGAGGACTTGCCTGTGTGTTTGACATTTGAGAGTGACATCAAGATGAGCACACTACACATTCATCCCTGGGGTTCCTCCCTGGGTTAAACAGAATGTCATAGAATCATGAGACTGAATCATACCATTTTATTTATTTATTTTTTAAGATTTATTGTTTTCAGAGAGGGAGAGAAACATCACCTCCATTTGCCTCCACTACAGATCTGGCTGGAGACCTGGCTTGCAACGTGGTTATGTGCCCTGGCTGGGAATCGAACCAGTGACCTCTGGGTTCACAGACCGGTGCCTTATTCATGTGGCACCAGCCAGGGCTGAATCATATCATTTTAGTTCCTCAAAGATATATATGTCATTATTGAGGGAAAATTTCAATTTTCTATTCTTAGCTTTCTTATGTGAAAGAAAAAGTAATATTGTCTTCTGTACTAGTTATGCTTGAAAATCTTATACATTTTGCTATCTGAAGTATTTACATGTGGACTGTATTAAATTTTTTATGAGAATCCATTGCCAAGAAAGTGTTTGTCTAGAAAATTTGGAAGCTCTATTTTGTCAAATGAAGAAACTACATACTTTAACATTTTCTTTTCTTTTCTTTGCTCCAATTGTCTGGAAATTCCAAATTAAATTAAGAGTTCAGCTACAATAACTAACTTATTCCAGATGAGCAGTAAAAGTACATATTTCTTTAACTGTTTTCAGTAAAATTTCATTTTTTGATGTTAGTTTAATATCATATTTTATATACTGCATTTGATACTTCTCTTGGAAATAACTGGAGGTATTAAAAGGGATATTTATTTAATTAAACATGGTAATAAATTCATTTATTTTATCATTTCTTTATTTATTCACTCATCTAGTATTACTGAGCACAAACCCTGTTAAGTATAAAGGAAAGAAGAGAAAATAGACAAGCTGAAAACCCCCAATTTCTTTAAGACAACAGGAGCACAGGAAAGACTATTTTTAAAGAAATTATTGGCTTTTCAGAATCAATGTGTGAAATCCATGTTATTAAAATCATTCTTCTGAAACTCTGTTAACTCATGTCCCTTTGAAAAATGCCACTTACTCTGTGAATATAAAATGAAGTTGCTAGTTTTTAACAAAGATATCAAAAATGTACAATGAAATACATGAAAAATACTTTTACATTAATTGCCTTGGTTTTACTTGATTTTGGAACTATTTAGAGCTATATTCATCCAGAACCTTTAGTACATTCATTTAACTAACTCAATATTATAAAAATTTCATTTTTGAAAGTGAATAGTTTTGGAAGCAAAATAAACAAAAATTATTTAGAGTCAAGACTGGTGAATAAGTCAACAATATCAAAACAAGGGTCTTCAAGAAATTCCAAGCATTTTGAACAACATTTTATTCATGATAATGAATGTAGGACTCTATCCTTGTCACCACGATAGCTTGGACTTAAAGATAATAACTTAATGTGTGAATTCTGAAGCCTTGCTTAAAAATTCAAGTTACAGTGCAAGTATCCTGCCTGGCCCATATTACAGAAGCTCAGAAAGGAAGTATTCTCTGGTTTCCTCTGTAATGTGTTTAGCTAGCTTAATTCCTTCCTTCTCCTTCTACTCATAGCACAAGTTTGTCAAAGACAAGATTGTCACAGCTCCCAGAAACTTTGTACAGCTCATCAGACTGCTAATTACACACATAAAAACCCTGCAGGATCAGGAACAATAAATTCTTAGCTATATTCTGAAAACACAGAAATAAATGATAACAGCTGCCATTTATTGAGTCCCTACCTTAAGCCAAGTATTTCATATAAATCAGCTCATTTATGATGACCAAAGATGAGAGACATGTATTTATACCTCCTCATGTTGAAATAAGAATACTGGACTTCAAAGAGGTGTCCCAGATTACACAGCTATTGGCTGCCAGACCAAGATTCCACACAGAGTCTGATTCCAAAGGCCCATGTGCTCAATGACACCACCTGTTACCATTCAAGACACTTCCTCCTAGGTACATCTCAACTACTAACATGGGAAAGGTTTGTTGGAGAGACAATAGACTGACAGGAATTTGTATTAAACATGCTTTGTGTTTCCTCAGGAATTTTAGAGGCTGTTACACTCACTTAGTCATGTCTCTTTGAAATGAATAAACAGCAGCTGTGAAAAATACATATCCTACAGAAGTATTCTATATGCATCAGACTATATTTCTTTAAAAAAAAAAAAAAAAACACCCTCAACTCCAGATGTTAACATCAAATTATCCAGATGCTATAAAATGATCATCCGGAACACCAGAGGCTAAAGAAAACTGAACTGGAAATTAATTTCTAAAGAGAAATCAAAGTGGAAACACCAATTTGGTTTTGTTCTAAGTTACAGGAGACTGGTTATTTCTCAACTTTTTAGAAGTACTCTCCTAAATTGTGAAAGAAGGCTCAAAATCAAGTGTTCCCTGATTTTGACAGAGTAATTAATACCCTGTCTTAAGGGTAACATTCTGGGACCCATGTAGCATTTTGCTTGCATGTTATTTTTGGACTAAAAAGGTATAGATATCTTAGGTGCCCCCCCCCCAATGATATACACAAAATAATAACTATGGGCATACAAATATATTTTGCCTCAATATTCTTATGTGAATGTTTAGATTGGAATCCAGAATAACTGATGACCTTTTTGTCCCTGATTTTCCTGGGAGACCAGGATAGCTCTAGCACATAAAAAAAATGACACACTTTTCCCTGGCTGGTGTGGCTCAGTGGATAGGCACCAGCCTCTGAACCCAAAGGTTGTTGGTTTGATTCCCAGTCAGGGCACATAACCAGGTTGCAAGCCAGGTCTCCAGCCTGGTTCATAGTTGGAGGCAGGTGAAAGGAAACATTGATGTTTCTCTCCCTTTCTCTCTAAAAGTAATGAATAAAGCATTTTAAAAATCCCTGGCTGGTGGTATAGAATATAAGGTGCTGTCCTGGGAATCCAAAGGTCATTGGTTCGATTCCCAGCCAGGGTACCTAACCAGGTTGCAAGCCAGGTCTCCAGCCAGGTCTGTAGCTGGAGGCAGGTGAAAATCAACCTTATACTGATATCTCTCTCCCTCTCTGTCTCTCTCCCTTCCCCTTTCTCTAAAAATAATAAATAAAATATTTTAAAAGAAAAAAAATGGCACATTCAAATACTACCAAATTCTAAGGTGTTACTTCATGTCACAAATTTGAGAGCTAGCCAGTGCAGTCAAGTGAGATAAGGTGCAGGCATGAGTGATCTGATGTGGCTGTAGACATGGAAGACCATACACATGTGTTTATATGATGGACACTGAGGAGTGAGGGAATGTTTAAAGGATTAATTCATGGTCTCCTCCCTCATGGAGTTCAACCTTTAGCAATAGCCAATCAATAGCAGCATCTTTCCACTGTGCAATAGTCTATGAAAAGATAATTGGAAAAGATTTTATGTTAAAATATAGAGATAATTTAAAAAGTAAATAGAGAAAACTTCTTTCACCTACTCTTAATGCTTATTATCTGATTTAAAAACACAAAGAGAAGCAAACAGTATTTGTATTTCTATCTCTAGAAACATAACTTTGTAGTTTTGCTTTAGGGAATGGTATGAGCTATAATTGTATCACTGGAAACTAACAAAAATTTCATTAAGTTCTGAGTCTTTGGTTGTTCTCTGACCTTGCAGTCTTCTAACAGGATCACTTGTTTACTTCTCTTTCTGCAGCTGTGAGTTCTGGACAGAGTCATGGCGATGTTATTTTTCAAAATAACCCCACATCCTAATTCCAGAACAGAATATCAAAATATTGTTTATTTTGGCATATATTTTATTGATTGCTCTCGACCTAATTATTTTATCTCTTTCAACCTTAACTTGAATTTACCTTATGCTTTATAAGTCATATATACAGTGTATATATATATATATATATATATATATATATATATATATATAACACATAGGAATATCCTGTTTGTAATTATTTGACCTGCTTCCAATTTTGACATCTAACATGCCTGGAGATTCTGTTTATTTTTTTTTTAAACAAAGTCTAGTGTCATAGGAAGCACTGGCATCAGGTCCTGGTCATATTCTGCCTTTGATTCCTCTTTTGATAAAAAAATCTGTTTGGCTGAAAAATCACCTATTTTTCAAAAGGAAAGTTAGATACCAGTTGTGCTATTTTTCAAGAGATGGGGATAAAATGCCTCTTCTCTCGGCCCTCATGCAGGGCCTACTCAGGGGCAGGGTGGAGTGAGATGACTCCTGAACCCCCCTCCCCAGGATGCCTCTAAGACACTAGTGGGCCTTGGTAATTTTAGCCGAGTGGCTCTTTGGGTAAGAAAATAGGTATAAAACACATTATGTTACCAGGATCTCAGTTTCCCCAAATTAGAACATTTTGCTACTATGGTAATAATTTGACTTCCTGAGAACATCATTTGTAAGTCTCTGTCCAAGTTTAAATACTTTCTGTGGTCACAGATAGGTGCTTTTGTTTGTTTGTTTGTCCACATTTAACTTAGTCCATGTGAACAGATCAGCCTTGTAAGCAAACACCAAGCACTCAATAAAACTAACTCGTATAGCAGAGACTATGTCATGGCACCCAAACAACACAACGTAAGTGCTGACAAAACAGGTTGCTTGACTTTTAGCTTGTCTTTCTACAGTTAACTTCTCAATGGAAAGACTGATAAAAACACTAGAAAAAACAAGAGGCTAAACTACTGCAACTTTGGCAGAAGGCCCCGTCATGTTAACTGACCTCTATCGAGCCTTATTGGAAAAAAAAAATTACAAAATGTAACATGTTATAAACAAAAGCAAAAATAATTCTTTCATTCCTATGCTGAAAAATTTTCTTGGTATTTTATTTTAACTAACGTGTAACCATAATTATTGTACGGGGAAGGAATTCTACCTCCCCTGAGATCTGATTCTGCGACATGTTTCTGCAACAGGCCAGGGTTTGGAATTTTTTCCCTAAGTGTAAGCTTAAAATGGAATGTTCTCAGTCTAAAACTGCTTCACAACTCAATACTAACAGCCTCCCTACTCAATTTATTCCCATATTCAGTAGCAGAGGTAATCATGTCATCAATTTCAATGAAGACAACCTATCCCCCATCACTCCCTCACACATTTCTTTGTGGCAGTTCCTGAGACACTGCCATCTCTCCCTCATTCTCTCTCTCCCTCATTCTCGCTCTCCTCCCTCTGCAACCAACACATTTTTACGCTAGTATGTCTTTACCATCTTGTCCAAGACTCCAAGATGCTTTCCCTGATTTATTTAATGTCCTTTATTCCTACACCTAAGACAGTATTTGCCACATAAGCGGTGATCAGTATTTGTTAATTGGAAAAAATATATAGACAATGTTGAGGACTACTCGTTGGCTATATAAACTGTAAAATATATTCATAGTATCAAATCATTTGGTAGTTGAACTAAGATTGTATCCCAGCCATATTTCTTATGTCTTATCTTTTTGGTAATGCATTTACATAGTAGTGATTAATGTGTGAGTTGCTCTACTGCAGCTAATTCAACACAAAAGTTTATCTTGTTCTAAGACAAATGGTTGCAACATAAAAAATTGTAAGAAAGAAGAGCATGATGTTTTTCACCTGCTGATAAAAAGAACAAAGGCAGAGATAAGAAGGAAAGCAAAGTGAAATCATTCCTATAATTTTTTTCTTTTAAAAAATCAGAGGTATTTTTTAAGAATTTTCACTAATAGTACTTAACGAATAGTACACTAATAATACTAATAAGGTAATTCATCTTGAAAAGAATAGAGGATAACTGCACTAAGTTGGATGCCTGGTTTAAAAACAGCTGAAATGCTTCTAAGAAGGTGACAGCTGTCACTTCTGATGCAGTTAACATCTATTCATGATTACGCTTCATGTATAAGAATCCTGGAATGTGTCTGTATTGAAACAGATACACACATTTTACATTCTAAGAGCCAAAACAACACAGTTCCCATTCTCATTACTGGTAACCAATATACTTTCAACTTACACATGATGTAATGCTTGATTATTTATAAAAAAATGTTACTTGCTAGCCCTGGCTGGTGGCATGGTGGATAGGTGCCGGCCTGCAAACCCAAAAGTTGCTGGTTCGATTCCCAGCCAGGGCACATGACCAGGTTGCAAGGCAGGTCTCTAGCCAGCTCCTTAGCTGGAGGCAGGCGAAAGGCAACCATACATTGGTGTTTCTCTCCCTCTCTGCCTCTCTCCCTTCCTTTCTCTCTAAAAATAATAAATAAAATCTTTTTAAAAAAATAAATAAATAAATAAATAAATAAATAAATGTTACTTGCTATTCTCCCTGTCACTAAAACTTGGAAACAAATGTAGTATAGCTTATTTTTTAGCTTAACATTCACCATATTAATAACAAATAAAGAAAAACCTTCACAAAAATAACTAGTATAAATTATTATACTTATAAATTATTGTTTCAGTGTAAGCTGAAATCAAGGGGCTTGATTTCCCTTTCATAGTTTTGCTAAAATAATGTGTACATACGTGGATATGTGCAGTTTAAATTTCTGTAAGTATTTCTATTCATTTTTGGCATATATTAATCTAAACCCTAGGAAATTGCATTTTTATTGACTAAAAATGGTCAAATATTGGTAATTTCACATAGCTCAACCTAATAGTAGGCTTAGTTTTAAAAGGCATTTATCTGTTGAATAAGAAATAAATAATTCTTATTACTGAATGAGGCTGAAGAATAAATTTATACAAGGGGAATGTAATTTTCTAACCTGTAATGTTGCCAGGATTGCTGTTCCCTTTTGCAGAATGGGTATCATAGGACTTTTACTACCCATGATTAGAATTTAAATTGCATGTCTTATGTGATTCCCAGGTAGCAGAATCCAGTGAAGTCATTCATTTTTGTCCTTCCAATGAAAATATTTGGCTGCAGTTGGTCTGCCGCAGTGCAAAACAGTACACATCCCCAGGCTAGAATGCTGTACAGATTTTTCTCCAGTTTTCATTTCATAGCAGGAACCTAGGAAAGCAGCTCCTGATAATCGTTTTAAGTTTGCTTGTAAAGTGTAATCATAACCATTCTACTCCTGGGTTACTTGACTCAAGGACTTTTGATGATAGCTCTAGTGTTTAAAGAGTTTCCCTAAGGATCAGAAGCTTATTTTAATAGCTTCAAGCTCCTTTGTTGTATGTTCAAGTATACTTTAAGCAATAAAGATACTCGTACATTATCTTTCCTGGGTGAAACTGATTAACTGACACCCTCAGGATTTCCCCAGTAGAGATGGTGGGTGGCACTTAATTATCCACACAGTGTCACACAGTCCTTGTGAGCAATGGTAAATACACACTTATATGATGTTGGATTGAACCTAAGGAGCTCAGCTTATGAAATGAAATGGTTAGGAGGTTTGCAGATAAGAAAATTTGAACTGGACCTGGACCAGAGATTACTTTTGAGTATTTACCAATATGTGACCACAGACAAATTATTTAACCTCTGTCTGTACAATGAGACTAATAAATGTTTTGGTTTCAAGCATATTCAAAACTTTGGTGATCAGATAAAAGAATGTAGAATAAGTGATTTATAACTGATGAAGCATCATATACAAGATGGTTATTGCCAAAATTATTGGTAACAATAACAATAGCCCACTAATCCTCTTCATTTCCATGAGATTTGCATCTTAACTGAAAGGTTTAGTACCTATTTTGGTACAATGGAGAAAAATAAAACATTAAATCTAGCATAACCTGCAATTCCATCATGGGATGTTTATTCAGGATTTCAGACTTGATTTTAAAAGTCAAAGATAGTGGCCCTGGCTGGTAGCACAGTGGGTAAAGCACTGGCCTGTGAATCCCAAGGTCACTGGTTCAATTCCCAGCCAGGACACATAACCAGGTTGCAGGCCAGCTCTCCAGCCAGATCCTTAGCTGGAGGCAGGTGAAAGGCAACCGTACATTGATGTTTCTCTCCTTCTCTGCCTTTCTCCCTTACCCTCTCTCTAAAAATAATAAAATCTTTAAAAAGAATAAAAATACAAAGTAAAATAAAATGGAATAAAAACCAGAGATGGTTGCAATGGTTTAAAATGTTTCTTATAATAGCTAGGTGTTTATAGTTTGTTTTCCTTCTTTCTGTACACAACACATATAATTTCTGCTTCATAATTTTGTAACCTCAGTATGCTTTAGATTTGAGACCCAAAACACTGACAATTTAAGAAGATTACAGAACATTAGCATCGACTTTCTTTATGACAAGTTGCAAGGAGTATAAAAGGTGGAACTTGATTTACCAAGATTTCTTGAGAATCTTCTATAAGATATTAGCATAAGTAAATGTTTTTGTTCCTGTCTCTATATTTATGTGGAAGAAGACATTTTTGGATGTATAAGCTATAGGGTCCATGTAATCTTAAATTTTGTATCATCTTTTGCAGATATCTTAGAGAACAGTGGTTTCAGTATTGCCCCAGAGTGAAGTATAGGAAAATATAGTGTTCTGCATACAAAAACAACCAGCATAAAAAACAAAAAACTGAAATTTATTCAGATAAAAAATGGACAAAATATTGAAGAAATGTCTAGAATACTAACAGATTATTAAATGTAAGAGTAGATTCTGATGATGAGATAGGTAATGTCAATTCCACTCAGACAGAATTTTACTTATTTAACTAATTAACAATAAAGGTAGAAATTTGAAAGAATAAGCATGAAACAAAAATAAAAGAAAAACAAAATTTAAAGTCTTGATGGAACAAAAGTTATAATTACCATTTTTCCTTAGTACTTTAAATTAAATTATGAGATGGAAAATTACTGTATCTTTGCCAAGTGCAATATTTGATATAATTATCCACAAGAGAAGTAACTCTCTTAGAAGTCATTTAAAACCGTGGTTTCTATAATCTCTCTTAATGCAATGTGTATAAAATGGATAACTATTTTCAAAAATATAATTGCCAACTTTAAAGGCTTCAGAAAGGAATTACTGTATTTGGAAATTTGAGGATTTGATTTTTTTAAGTAATTCTGTGATTATAATGGGTCTCAAGTCTGTCTAACATGGCATTATGTTCTTCCTTATAGAAATGTACAAAATATTAAAGGGTTCTTATATTCAGAGGGCATTAAAGTGTGTAGTCAAAAACTAAGCCATGTATATGACACTTGAGAAGCTCTGAGGTTCTAAGTATACTTGCACTGCACAGCAAGGGTTCCATTGATTATTTATAAAACAGAATGTTTTTGTCCTCCAAGGTTCATATATTGAAACCCCAATTCCTAGTGTGATAATACTTGGAGGTGGCACCTTTCCTGGGTAATTAGGTTATGAGGGTAGGTAGGGTCCTCATCATGGGATTAGAGCTGTTATGAAAAGAGATACTTTTTCTTTAATTTTATTGCTGACACTATCACAAATTTCCCCATTGCCCCACCTGCCATCTGCCTGCCTCCAGCCAGCACCTACTCCCCTTAACCTCCATTGTCTGTGTCTGTAGGTTATGCATGTATGTTCTTTGGCTAATCCCCTCACCTTCTTTAGGGTTGCTAAAGAGTTTCTCTTTCTGCCTTCTCCACCACTGAGGAAACAGGACTCAACCATACTGTCACCTTGATCTTGGCTTTCTTAGCTCCAGAATTATGAGAAAAAAATGTTGTTTAAGCCAGCCTATGGTATTTTTGCTATAACAGCTCAAACTGACTATCACACATGCATACACACACACACACACACACACACACACACACACACAGAATCAACAGATTATTTCCTTAAAATGCTCCTGGTGAGGAACCTTATTTTACTTAATTTGCCACTGGCTTATTTCATATGGGGTGGCCCCTGGGACACCCACGCACTAGAACACTCATTTCATAAGCATGCCTTGGAAAAAAGTTATATTCAATAGCTAATGCCACATCATGTGCAAATTAAAAATTTAAAACTATTTTCTAAAACTGTCTTTAAATAGTTTCTATTAAATCTCTTATAATGTAATTCTTACTAAAATCAAATGTGTTTTGTGGATTCTTTTCTGATTAAAACTTGTACCATTTTCCACATGTGCTTAAAATATTTGTTTAGTATTCAACTTTTTCATACAGTAAAATTTTAGAGGAGTAACTTGTCCTAAGAGCCTAGAGGATAAAAATAAACTTAAAAAGTGATATATAAAAATTATTCATATAAATTCATATTGCAATCTTGAGAAGAACTGTTGGTCAGTGGATCTTCTGTTACTGTTGGTTTTTTTGGATCAACATTCAAGAGAAACTATAAGTTTTGGAGAAGCTATTTAAAGAGCTGAAAAAGGCTACTGGTTATCTAAACTGGAGAATAAAAGAGACAAGGACCTCTCTTATTTTGGGTTATTCTCATTGCGGGTTACTCTTATGGTGGTTTTTGTGATTACATATCCTATTGGCAAAGTGACAGCAATAAATAAAAAATAATTCATACAAGATCCACAGGATGATATTTAAACCATAAATGTACAAAATAAGGTAAAAATAAAATAACAAAATAATGTAAAATACCTTAAACTATAGCTATCATAAAATTGATGAAATTATAAGAAAAAAAAATATTTGAGAAGTAAAAACCAGATTTAGAAATATTTGAAGACAAAAAAATCTGACAAGTATACAACATAATTGAAACCCATCTAATTCTAAACTTTAAAATTGCACCTGTATATTTACACATCTCTCTTTCTCTCTCTCTCCCTCCCCCCCTCCACCTCTAATATCTCTACCTGCCTATGGCAATATGAAAGAAATACAAATCATTTACCTGAATAAAGTTTGCAAAAGAAAAAATGTAATAAATATAAATATACCAAAGTAAAACTCTGAAAACTAGAAACTAAAGATCAATAAAATGGCAAAATATATACAATATATATGTTAAGAAAATGAGCAAGTAAAAAATTTAAAAACTATATTATAAAAAGAAACAATTTACTTATCAAAAAGAAAAAATATATAAATGACTTTTTCTTAAGCCACTGAAAAGTTAAATCCCAATAAGCTATTCTGAGGCAAGCACAGCCTGTTAAGGGATGGGGACAGCTGAGCTCAAGGATTTTCCTGCCTCCCCCAAGAACAGCACAAAGCTGCTGTCCTTGTGCCTCCCTGGGGCTCATAGGACACACTGAACCACAGCTGTGGAAGCCTGGGCAAGTTATTTGACCTCTCTGCAAAACCTTTTCCTCAACTGTAAAATAAGACAAGTATTAGTACAAATGTGTTTGTACTTATAACCTTGGAGTAGCACCTGCCATCACACAGAGATGTGCAATGAATGTAGCTGTCATGGCCGTTATCTTCTTGGCCCTAGGCTAGCCCAGATCAGCACTTGAGAGACTCACCTGCTCTTTCAGCCCCTTTGAGCTCCAGCAAGCTCATGGCTGTCTGCTTTGCTTACTCTTTCAGCCATGTTTATTCACCCCAGGGTCCTCTAAGGTAGACCTCAAAAAACATCATGGCATGGCCCTGGCATTGCCTGTGCCCCAAATCCCAATTCAGATGAAGCCCGTTCAGTCACTCTGTATTAAGGGGTGGACTTCAGCCAATGCTAGCTATTGAACTAGGGAATTTGCTATTGTATTATACAGGTTGCAAGGAGGCATTGCCATAAATGACCTAATTTAATCTTCATTATAGTCATGGGAACTGGCCTGGGCATGTTCGGATAGTTTACTCATCTGTCCAAGCCCCATGGTTAATCAGTGGCAGGCTATACTTGATTGGCCCTTCATGGCAGCAAGCTACACCCCTGTGCCTTCTACCCAACTTAGCGCTTCTGTTTCCAGCTCAAGAGAAGCTTAACCTTCTGCTTCATTTTACCAGGTTGGGTAGATCCTATTCCACACCACCGAGAAAATCAGGTCTTTCCTATTGGTGTTATCTCCTGAAGAATCTGCTCTCCTTTGGTTTCTCTGCCTTACCCAGTGATATTTCAGAAACACTGTATTTATTTAACAAGGACTTACTGATACTTCCTAGGAACCATGTTGTTGGAGGAAATCTCTTAACTGATCAACAGAAAAGAATCTTCTTAATTGATCTTTATTACAAAGGTGTATTTTCAAATACAAATAGTTTAAATGAATCATAAATTTTAAGTGTATGAAATTCCAAAATAAATCAAGAGCTCTGTGTATTTCAACTGGAGTTGAAGCATTCGGGTTCTTTTTTTTTTTGAAGAATGCCATGTAAACCTCATTGTAATGAGGCACTTTCATGCTTCTGTTCCTGGTGATAACTGGCCCCAGGTTGGTCAATGCAAGGATGATTTATAGAGAAAGGATGTCTGAAACCCCAAATGATTATTTCCATCAATCTCTATTCAAAATGGATACAAATTAGTGATACCCTGCTGCTTCTCTGTAAAAGAGCAACTCCAAAGGTAATTGAGAAAGACTAGTTCCTCATTTCCATTCCCACATTTTCATATAAACTCACATGTTAAGGGTATATAGCAATCATGCTATATATCCTTAAAAATATTATATCAAAGAAAAATCTTGGAACTATTTCCTAATACAGTGTTGTATTTGTTTCTTCATTCTCCTGCATTTGAAATTCTAAGGATCACCATAATGTCAGGTGACAAAAAGAGGAAGAAAAATAGTACATAGTTCTGTCACATAGAAAATCAAAATAATATCAAAGTTCTATGTAAAATTTATAGAAAAAAAAGGTATCTTTAAGAATTAATGATGGGCTCTCCAGGGAATTTTATGTAAGCCTGCCATGTTTCAGAAGCAGAATCAAAGTTGAATCTAAATTCCATTCGAATGGCAGTCAAGGAGCATAGGAGGAATTGTGGTAAGAAGGAGAGGAAATCATATGTAAATAACTGAAAGGTCTCTGTGTGAGGAAATTGAGCAAAAATTTCTATGGCAACCATGAATATTTAGTTAACAGTCTAGTGACAATCCAAAGAAATTAAAAGGAATAATCCCAGCGACAGAAAGGGGAAGCTCTCATATAACAGAAAAAAAACATGTATTACAATTTTAATTCTAAGACCCTGAACGCAGTACCACTAATACAGCTTATCCTCGTTAATATTATTAATATGACTTTCCTCTCTTAGCCACTTTTTCATACTATTGATTACCTAAAGCTCAAAATGTATTGATTCAACTAAACCCACCCAGAGATTCAGTTCACCAAACCCAATCACATTTCATATCAGAAAAATGTTAGTCTCTTTCTTCATTTGCAAGTAGTTCAAATGACTGATACTCTCTCATGCTCTTCCCCCAAGTTTGGGAAGACTGGAAATACCCAAACAGTAAACTGGGAATAGAGACATGAAAATCACCAGTAGTACTCTTTTAAAACGTACATACAGCTTCCCACAGCGTGCTCCCCAAATCTACTCAATTTGAAGCCCTGGTCGCCCTGGGATTTCTAAGTAAAGCCAAGTTTGGGAAGAACCACTGCTGTGCGCACAGTTCTCAGGGGTGCCCCCATGTGGCAGCTCTTTACAGCAGTTGTCAACAGAGCCTGGTGAACTTGGCTTTCTCAGAGGCAATTGGGCCGACAGTCGTCCTGGGTGGGGTTGGCGCCCTGCAGCACTGCTAGGGAGATATGTCTACGTAGGTGTTACCTCCAAAGCTTTTATCTTTGGCTGGCCTCAAAGTGATGGCGGTGGGTCCCGTGTGCTCAGTTGCTTCACACCCTGCAATTCCTACCTGGGAGCTCAGCATCGTTCTCTGCAAGCAAGGCAAAGCAGGGTCCCTGCCCAGCCCTCTCTCAGCAGTGATGGTATAAAACCTTTCCGAAATGAACCTAGTTGAAGGCTTCAGCTCAAAGCCTCCTGTTTACAGGCTGGATAACAGCATACCCATCATGCTATTACCCCTGTACTGTGCTCCATTATCCCGCTTTGCCAGGCAGGTGCTGAGGCTTGACCACAGCTTGGAGGGAACCTCTTTCTCCTCTGAGTACAAACCTAGGATGCTGAACTGCAGGATTAATCTTTCTTGGGAGTAGCTGAAGCTAGTTCTAGTATCCATTTTGAGTTTATTCCTGGGTGTGGTGTAAGTTGGTGATTGGGTTTCCATTTTTTGCATGTACCTGTCCCATTTTCCCAACATCATTTTACATTTGATAAGGGGTTAATCTCTAAAATATATAAAGAACTTATACAACTCAACACCAGGAAAACAATCCAATTTAAAAATGGGCAAACAATATGAATGGACAGTTCTCCAAAAAGGACATATGGATGGCCAACAGACAGATACATGAAAGAAGGCTCAACATCACTAATCATCAGAGAGATATGAATGAAAACCACAATAAGATATCACTTCACACCTGCCAGCATGGCCATCCTCAATAAATCAATGAACAACGTGGCTGGTGAGGATGTGGGAATAAAAGGAACCCTAGTGTACTTTGGGAATGCAGACTGGTACAGCCACTGTGGAAAACAGCATGGAGTTTCCTTTAAAAAGTTAAAAATGGAATTGCATTTTGACCAGTCATCTCACTTCTGGAAATATAGCCTAAGAATCTCAGAATACCAATATGAAAGAATATGTGTACCTCTATGTTCACAGCAGCATTATTTACAAATAGTCCAAGTGCCCATGAGAAGATGAGCAGACAAAAAGCCACAGTACATTTACACATTGGACTACCACACAGCCGAAGAAAAGAAGGAACTCTCACCTTTTATGACAGCATGTTTGAACCTGGACATTATTATGCTAAGTAAAATAAGCCAAGCCAGTCAGAGAAAAACAGACAAATACCATATGATCTCAATTATAGGTGGAATCTAATAAACAAAACTGATAAAAATAGAAGCAGAGGAATGGATACATGGAATAGGCTGACAGCTGTCAGAGCACAGAGAGGAAGGTAGAACTGGATAAAAGAAGGTGAAGGGATTAGCCAAAGAACATATATGCACAATGCATAGATACAGATCACAGTGTGGTGACTGCCAGCAGGAAGGGGGAATAGAGGCTAGGAGAAAAAGGGAAAACAGGGGGAGAAGGTGGGCAGTATGGAGGCCTCTGCAGTAGTGTCAACAATAAAAATAAAGAAAAAGTAACTGTAAACTTGCACTTCTCTACCCAATAAGAGAAAGAACTCATGGACCACAGTGTGGTGATTGCAGGGGGAAAGGGGTGGGTGGAAGTGGCAGAGGGTACGGCGGGGCGGGGTGTGTGAATAAATGATAATGAAAGAAGTCAGGCCCCTGGCTGGTGGCACAGTAGATAAGGCGCCGGCCTGCGAACCTGAAGATTGCTGTTTCGATTCCCAGCCAGGGCACATAACCAGGTTGCAAGCCAGGTCTCCAGTCAGGTCTGTGCCTGGAGGCAGGTGAAATGCAACCATACACGGATGTCTCTCTCCCTCTCTGCCTCTCTCCCTTCCCCTCTTTCTAAAAAAAATAATAATAATGAAATCTTTATTAAAAAAATAATAAAAATTAAAAAATAAAAGGTCCATTTTATTCTCTTAAAAAAAGTCAATAAAATTTTGAAAAATAAAAAAGATCCTTCAATAATAGAGGTGAATTCTGTTACATGCTTAGTTTAATTCTTAGGACATGCTGGAGACAAATTTGCATATTGGCCTTGAAACTTTTGAGACACTGTGGATAATTTCTGGTTTCCCTGTGTTCTGAGAAGTCATTTTCTAAATATGACTCTTAGTTTACACTGCAGGAGATTTAGTGTTCTTTGTACATAGTATTCATGCTATCACTTTGCATTTATTGGTTTATATGTTTGTTTCTCTTACTTGGCTGTCACTTCTATGGAAGGTTTTGAGCATAGCATGTAACAATGATATTTCAAGTGTTATCCAAAAATGCATCTTCTTAAAACTAAAGGTTACTGATAGTAAAATTAATTTCACAATCATATGTCTGGAAAATATTGGAGACAGGCTTCCAAATATTAGAGTATTTTAGGTGATATCAAAAATTATGTTACTTTAGATGGAAAGGTGACTTAAGACAATTTATATATTAAACTAATTAATATATTAAAGAAATTCAGTCTCAGAGAGATTAAGCAATTTGTACAAGTTCCTACAAAGACTAGAGTCAGGACCGGAACCCTGTGTTCTAATCTTAGGTAAATTCTTCTATATCATGGTATCTCAGAATCAGGACTCTTTTTACTTATATTAGGCTCAGCTCTTCTATGTTTCCTCTAAAACATTTTTGAGTTTAGCAATTACCAAATATTCAAAATCAATGCCAATCTTTACTAAAGTGTGAAATAAACATTAACTTGGGAGTCAAGGAAACCGGACTCTTATCTCAGTGTTGTTACCAGCTGAACTGAGAATCTTGGTGAGTATCACCTACCTTCTCTGGACCTGTTTATTTCACAAAGCAACATGTTTCACAGCCTCAGTCCCATAGAATGAGGCAGATATCCTAGCAGAGGTCAGAATTTAATTAACATTTTTAAATGCTGTCATGCTACTTCAAATATTTTGGATTATTTCCTGTCTCTAACCTCATTTATTTTTCTATGAGAAAAATTAGACTTAAAAAAACATGTCACAGAAAATTTTAAGTTATGCTTAATAGTCACTATAAATGAATATTTTTGGACCATGTGTAGGAGTGAAAACAATAGAGGCAGTTAAACAAACAAACAACATGTCTGCTTTTTCCATGATAAAGTCTAAAGGACAAAGGGCCACCATTAATGTATGTTACATACCACCTGATATTAGTTTATATTATTCCACTAATTTCTAAATTGGACACTTTTAAGGTAAAGAATAGGTTTATAAATAAGAGATTATTATCAGTCCTGAGGAAACACTAGAAGTAGAAGTAAAATAATAAAATTCCAGCTCAAACATATTCTCTCTCATCCCCTCCCTTCTCCCTTATCCTCAGGACAGTCTGGCCACCATCCAGATGTCCTCAGGCACTGAGCAGGTTGAACAGCTGTTTGGCACCCTGCATTTGACTCGCTGTCATTTGGCAGATTGAGATTTCTGCTGAGGCCACCATTTGGAATTCTCCCCCAAAAGTGATATTTTTGAACATGGAATTAGAAATAGAGTGATGCACTGGTATACATTCATAGGATAATAGTATCAAAAGACAGTGTGGCAGATCTACATAAAAAGTCTAACTTTCATTCAGACATTTTTAAGGAGATAACCTTAGGTGGGCTGAAGTGGGCATGATAGAATATGAATGTGGGTTTTCTGAAAATGTGAACATATAAATAGTACTAGCTTCAGGTACACAGATTATTGAGAAGACTATATCAGATATAAGCATAAACAGAGATGAACATAAGCAGGTAGGGCTAAAGGAACTAGGTCACATACACTGAAAGGAGGCAGACTAGGGAAAACATAATTACACAGTCCAAGAGAGTCACTTAGCTATGGTTTGGGTAATTGAAAGAAAACTACTATTACTAATCAAAATTACACAACAGTTATTATTTCAGCAACAACAACAAAAATAGTTCATGCTTACAGAGCCCTTAGTGTATGTCAGTCCTGCTCTGATGCTTTAATATAATAATTCATTTAATCCTCTGACATATTATATGAAGTAAGAACTAATATTTTTGTTCCTCATTTATAGGAGGCAAAAATGAAGCACAGAGGTGGATCAAAATAAAGCATCTGCTTAACAGGTAAAGACATGGTTTCCATCTTGTCTTAACACCTATGAATGAATCTAAAATCTTAACCTCAGGATACAAGATGCTACAGAGAAGTAGAACACTTTTGAATTAAGTATATATTCAATATGTAATAAACAAAGCCTGACCAAAGAAAAGAAACCCCATATATGTGGTGACAGCAAAAATACAGAATTCCCTTTTATTTAGGTCCTTTGTGTGAATTTTATTTCTGTCCAAATTCACCATGTCCATCCCCATCTTCAGACCAGAGTACACACAGAACTAAGACTTCCTTTAGGGTCTCAATCTTTCTTCAATCATTAGCAATCCTACCTTTCAGAAAAGTCTTTTTACGTGTGAAACTAATCATCGACTTCACTGCTTAAACCCAATTTCTCTTCTCTGATCTTGACTGGAGATGGGAAGTACATACTAGATGAATGTAGTAAAAATTCTAATCACCTCAAGTTTTTCCTTTGTATTTAAGAATTCATTTAAATGTACTTCTGAAATCCTATTTTAAAACCTCTGTGACGTTAGTTACCGATATAGTCAAGTCTTTCAGACAAGCCTGTTTGACCATCTTAAATGTACTTACGGTGAGTTTTCTCATCTTACCTCTCCATTTTCTAAAGGGTGTATCTTGGAATAAAACGAGGTGCAGATGACCTCATCGTCTTTGGCATATGATGGTGGCCCAGTGCGGGGATAGATATTGTAGAGGGTCAGGCACTCCGTGTCTGTCACAGCATGGTACTGCCAGGGCTTGTATTCAACATCATCGAGGGAACGCTCCAGAATCCAGTTCCCAGGCCGAGGGGAGTTGGCCGCTTTCACAATCACATATGCTATCTGGAACACCTGGATAAGCATGGCAAAACAATGCATAAGTTTGCGTTCCAAAGTATTCTCATGATTTTCTATCAAATATAAGGCTTACTGCTATATTTCACTACAGATTTTATCCCATACCCCTTTATGTTCTCTGAAATGATATTACTGTTACCTGTTCATATTTAACACCTTTTGTGAAGAGGGGATGTTTCATTTTGACAGCTCTGTCTTTAAAAGAAATAGGTGAGGATTGGGTTTTAGCTCTCTAGCAACTCATTGACATCAGTTTGTAAAGCTCCAGTATAATCATGATCACCTGAAGCATTCATTACACACCAATTTACCCATCTTACCGTGCTAGAGTACAGAGTAAGAAAGTCCACCTGTGAATGAAGGTGCTTAATAGCTTACTTTCATTCCCTAAGTAATGAAAAGTAGTGCTTAGCTGGAGTTAGTGTAGTTCAGCAAAGCCAACACAGAGCTTTGGGAGGCCTGTGAATACAGTCCTGTATTCAAATGGTGGTACCAGCATGTATGAGACCTTGGGCAGATTATTTTGCTATTCTAACACTTGGCTTCCTGTTCTTTAAATAAGGGTCAATGAGAAGTATACAACTAAGAGATAATTTGGACTAAATGAGATAATGTGTGCAAAGTACCTGGCAAAGGACTTGATGGAAAATAATGTCACTTCCTCTACATCCCAAAATAGAACATAATGGAGAAGAAATTCTAGTGGATCAGGCAACTGATTGAAACCGGAACATATTAAATGAAGGCTATCTGTACCTTCTGTATAAGAAATAATTATGTAAAAATAAAGGGGGGATAGAGAAGGCATCCAAGTAACAACAGAGGGGAAGGTGGCACTCCTTTCTTTTCGAATTGACATAAAATTTGAAGATGAAAAGCTTTGTGATAGTGTCTTTACCAACACAGTCTAGAATCCCAAAACAATAGCATACAAACATTGAGTAACATTGATCTGCAATGCTTTGGGTGGAAAGACACATACAAATGAATTTAACTTGCAATGCCATCCCCCAAGGAATGGTCATATATTGTAACAATGAGACATACAAATACAGTATATTATAACAAAGCAACATGATATGTTTATGCTCTGAGATATGGGGAGATTAACAGCTCTGAGCCTGACCAACTGGGGTCACTGGCAGGGTACAACTGGGAGGGCAGACCCAAGAAATAATGTGATTAAAAGGTCCGCTGGCCCACAGAGAAATCCTGAAAGAAATGTTCTAGAAATAAGCTTTATCTCCTTCAAAGTTTTGACCTGAGATCTCAATAAATACATACATAGTATTTATGGCAAACTCTAAGAGACTGAATTTACATATATGAAAAGCTGGATCAGAAGGAGCAATACAAGTGGCTTTGATGCAGGTCTTTTGAAATGGTCTACGGTCTTGTGAGATGTTTACTAGAAGGCGAGCACACTTGTGTGCCATGAGGGAAACCCCACGAGCCATCAAATCATTGGAAGCAGGGCTGGAAGCTGCTTTTTAGGAACAACTGTGGAAAACCCAGTGCTCACATACTGAAATACTTCTGCGCTTGCTGGGGAATTGCTGTAGCCCAAGACTCCCAATGACTTCTCTCCCCTGAGACCATCTGGTTAACCTCAGCCTAGCAAAGAAAAGCCAAGACATCTATTCTAACTGGTCTGGACTTTGTGCTGTTTTACTGAATATTGCTCTAGGCGGGAAATATGATGAATCTATAAGTACTAGGTATGCAGAGAAGTTAAAGTGCAGACAGACATGAATACTATGTCTGTGCATATAAATACTTAAACACGCTGACCTCTTGGGGAAAGATATACATGACATATTAAGGTTGCTACCTATGGGGTTTGAGAATAAGGAGTCAAACCGAGAAGGGGAAGAGGGAAAGAGCTTTTCCTTTTGATCTTATATCCTGCCATATTTATTTATTAACATAGATGTTTTAGTTCTTTAAAAATTACTTTTGTTTTTATTTTATTTTTTAAAGATTTTTATTCATTATTTTTAGAAAGAATGGAAGGGAGGGAGGAAAAAAGGGAGCAAAACATCAGTGTATGTCTGCCTTTCACTTGCCTCCAGCTGGGGACCTGGCTGGAGACCTGGCTTGCAACCTGGTTATGTGCCCTGACTGGGGATTGAACCAGAGACCCTTGGGTTCACAGGCTGGCACTAAAATAAAAATACTTTTCAAATAAAGGAAAAATGAAAGCAAATCAGTATCAAAAGAAGGATAAGCATAGGAGTAACATGAAAAATACTCCATCAACACATTTTATGAAATATTTCCTATTTATTTTTAAATGTTATACATAAGGAATTATTTTAGATACTCCATAGTCAACAACTCATTCACCCAACATTTTTATTAAAAATTCATTGAAAAACATACCTATTGATTAATCTGACAGAATGGAAAACAACAGTTGTCTCTATTATAAATATACAAACACCCTGGTCCTAATTTCTAATAATCCTAAATTATTACTAGACTTTAGGATTAATAATGATAAAGTTATTAAAATGATAAAGAATACAAATAACTAAATTGTGAGCTCCTAAAGGACAGAGATGCTATAATCCTCATTATAATTAATTTGAAATAGTGGCCATTCAATATTATTAGATTTAGATGAATAACCATAAATCATTGTAATTTGCTTCCTTTTAACTTCTATTTGCACAACACTGGTTTCTTTTTTTCACGTTTGTTTGGGTTTGACTCCCTTTTAACACTAGCCTATTTTGTCACTTGTAGGAATTAAGACATATATAGTGCTCATCCTATTATGTTTCTGTGAGCTGAGAAAATGAAACTCTTTTACCCTCTGTTTTCCAATGTTTCATTTACAAAGTAAAAATCTTGGATGAGACACAGATAATGAATACAAAACTCTGCATGCTCTCTGGAAAAAGAATCTATAAATGTTTCATATTAGCATCTTCCCTTCTAGAGAAAAGTTACCAAAAATTTTTAAATAAAAAATCAAAAAGAAATAGCAAAGTGTAATTAGAGGTCATAAGTACCCAATAAGAGAAATAAAGGTACACTGAAGTTATGGCTAAAGAATTTTTGCTCAGAAAGCAGCTCAACAAGCAACTATAAGAGGCCAAATCCTCTTGGAGCTACAATGTGGATGTATGAGTCAGGAGTTTCTGTGTTGACTTTGGCTTAATACGTAGATGAAATCCATGAAATGAAGTTATGCTAAAAACCCCATAAGCTCTTCGTATAATTCAATATGATGGCCAGCATTAAGTGACATTGCCTTAGAGAATATTAGAAGAATCTTATTTTAAAACAACATGCCTCTTTCATTTATTTTCTATAAATTCTTTCACATCCATGTACCACTAATTAAATTAGTTGGCTCATAGTATTTTGAATAAACTTTTAAAAATGTGATAGATAGCATTATTGAACATCACAATGAATAAACATATTCTTTGAAGGTATTGGAGACTAGTTGTGAAAATTTTTGTGGTCATTTTCTAAGTACTACAATTTGAATAAGCCTAATGGAATGATTCTCTTTATGTACCTACACTACATTCATTAAATATGTATTCTCTTTTCAGCATTAAGGCTCTTCACAATCAGTAGTTCTAAATAAAGCCTTATTTCCAAATGAGTAACACCCCAATTTTTATGGGGTGCAACAAGGAAAGTGAACACCTTGTTATAAGAATCACAACAACGATATGGTGGCCACGTTTGATGAACTTTAGATATCAACACATAATCCCCAACTTTTCCTCTGTTGGGAGGCACATTTTACAAACCTGGCACATGAAGAAAAAGATCCAAAGTAACTTTTGAAACACTACCAAATGTTTGACATTTTATACATAACAAAGTGAATTTTCTATTTCATATTCCATTTGTATGTTACCTAACAAAATATTATGTAATTCCTTCACTGATGCAGAACTGAATTAGATGTTCCTGCCATCCTAAGCAGTGTCTTGAGACAATCTCTTCCAGGGTGGGATTGGAATAGAGCCTTTCTAAGGAACCCTTCAGTTTCCAAGTAGCAAGTAACATGTAATGACCATAGACAGTGATACTTCCCAATTTTTTTTACATCAGGGCTGAGATATAGTATCAGCACAGAGCTGGGGTAAAAAGAGGAGACTTCCCAGCCTGAATTGAGCATCCTAGAGGTTTCAACCATTCTGGATGCTGCTGCTCAAGAGCTGAATATCTTAGCTCACCTATAACCAATCAATTCTGACATCTGGGACCAATTTCTAGCTCATGCATTGCTGGGTCTGGATTTTAAAAAAAGTATTCTTTGCTGTGATTTTAAGGAACCTATGTTATCCTAGTTTCATTGTCTTTAGAAGAGTCACAGAGTTAGAAAAATGCTACCAAAGAATACCAGCTCTGGAGATTTCACCAAGGCCTTAGAGAGTTACAGGCACACCATTAAGAGAGCCAGGCCAACGTGCCACTCCTTAGTGATGTAACGAAGTCATGGGGCCTGTTTCCTACTGGCCAATCCCCATAAACTACTTAATTTCGAAAGAGGCTTTGCAATATTTCAGCACCTGCTCTTGCCTATAATTTGCATTTTAACATTTCCATGTGCCGTGGTGCCACCTCTAACATACTTCAAAAACTCATTTCTATAATTCAAATAATGTATTTGTCAAATTTCCACATCTATCTATATAGTTATATTAGCTTTCATAAAGTCATAAGAGTTACACGATAGCAGAACCAGAAAGGATCCTAAAAATCATGAGTTTCCAAGCTTAGTGCCCACTGGAATAATCTGGGAACCTTTTCAGAAATGTGTACATGTCTCTGTGTTTGAGTTGATGGATACTTTATACTATCGCCCTTTCACCTGAGACTTCAAAAGAGAAATATAAAAAATAAAAATAAAATAGAAACCAATAACAACAAAGAAAAGAGGATGGGGAGAGTTCAGCATTTTTCTAGAAGGTCCATGGGAGTTAGTTAATGAGAAAGAGTAGAGTTCATGGCCTAAAGTACACAAAGTAACTTTTGCCCAAGGGTGAGGGCTGGGGGATGACTGGTAGAAAGAACCTCACAGCAGCAGGTCTAATCAAAAAGAAGCAAGGGTGACGAATGGGGCTAAATGCAGAGAAATCATTGAAAGTCTGAGCATAATAGAGGAGTCATTCAAGGACTCACCCCAACCAAACTACAGGCCACCAGGTTCTTACTGCCCAACAAAAATTTCTAAGTAGTTGCAATAATAATAATAATAATGATAATGATGAAAAAAACTGGCTCATGCATATTGTATGATAATACTTGAGTTTAAGTCAAGCTCCAAAATAACAAGTAGTTAAATAATAATCTGAACTTAAATAATTGACCTGGAAATATATACAATTATTACTTTCTGAGTGTATGTCATGGTCCCTTGTAAATGTGTGCTTATTTCAGAAAACATAGACTAATCTAATAAAGAGTCCAGAAAGACAGTTTCTTGGTCTACCTAAACTTTTCTCCAGACAAATTTACTTACAATTACACATACTGAAAAGATCTGTATTTGTCACTCAGGTATAATGTGCAGTCCACTTATTCCACCCACTTCAATTGCTAGTGTGAATGTAATGAGTTGCAGGTAAGCAAGTGAGATATTTCACCTCAGGATAAGTGATTCCCATGTTAAAAGAAAAAGAGAAACACTCTGCCCTCAATTAAAATAGATATTTTTATACTTGCACTAAATGGAGGTGAAATTTATACATTAGAAAATGAATTACTCTACCATTCCAGAATTTCTAAGAAACAATAATCTAACTGGGTGACTAATGATAATCCTTTGAAGATAAAATGTTCAATTATTTGGTGAAATTGTTTTTAAAAAGGATTTTAATCATTGCCTAACTACTCATGGGAAAGTATTTGAAGGATTTCTTTACTTCACTTTGCTGAAAAGAAAATTTCAATTTCTAGTTCTGAAGGATATTACATTTTAGCTCTTTGAAGTTAATATATAGATGTAAAGCAAAGATATTTTTCATTAAAAATATTAGGTTTTATTCCCCCTAGAGCTAAATAAGTCAATTATAAAGTTGATTTGGAAGCATTAACAAGTAAGAATTGCTAAGGAAACCTGAGTCAGGAGAGAAACAAATGGAGGGCTATATTGTTAAATTAAAAAAGAAAGAAAGAAAGAAAGATTATGATTCTCTAGGATGCTACTGTTTACAGTGAGGTGGGCCTCTCAAGTGATGGATCAATGGCCACTGACACCTCCAAAAGAGAGACATCTGGACATTTTCTGCAGTATGAAGGAAACGTAATGCCAAAAAGAAAACCTGAATTACTGCAAGTCTCCTACATTTGACTATCATTTATACAAAACACAGTAGCAGAGGACTATGTAAACAGGACCACAGGGATACAATTAGCAAAATTCAGAATGTGAGAATTTCTATTAGACAAAAAGTTCGGTTTCTTCAAAGGATAAATAGCAAAGAAATAAAAAAATAATGAGTTTATAGATTGAGAGAGGTTAAAGAGCAACATCAATCAAAAGTGGCATGTGACTTCAGGTGCATCCTGATTGAATCAACTGTTTAAACATTTGGAGGCAAATGCGATGAATGAGAATACTTTCTGGATATTTGGTCATACTAAAGAAACTGTGGAGATGGTATTAATTTTTAGGTGTGACAATTGTTTTGCTTACAAATGAGCCTTATCCTTTAGAGATACATACTGAAATATTTATAAAGTGGTGTGTTATGGAATTTGCTTCCAAATAATCTGGGAGTGGGTAGGGTGTGGATAAGTGTAGAATCAATATAAGAAAGGTCATGAGTTAATTCTTACAGGTTGGTGTTGGGTACATCTACATCTGCGGTATTCTCTACACTGTTATATATGTTGTAAAATTTTTATAATCAGAATAAAAGAATTGCTTATACAACTCATTTAAATAAATAAATCTCTCTCACATAATGATTTTACCACTCCTGGTGATTTAGTGCTTGCTGTTAAAAAAAAAAAAAAAAAAAAAACTTAATGGGCCCTGGCTGGTAGCACAGTGGATAGGCTCTGGCCCGCAAACCCAAAAGTTGCTGGTTCAATTCCCCAGTCAGGGCACATAACCAGGTTGCAAGCCAGGTCTCCAGCCAGATCTGTGGCTGGCAGCAGGTGAAAAGTGGCCATACATTGATGTCTTTCTCCCTCTCTCCCTTCTCCTCTGTCTGGAAATAATGAATAAAATCTTTTTAAAAAATAAATAAATAAAAACACAACAACAGCAACAACAACAAAAAAACACAACGTATTTTCTTTACTATTTTGATAAATGGTTAACTGTGTTTAATTCTGTGACCACAGTGATTTCTGAGAGGAAGAAATAGACTTGAATAATTATTTCAAATTAACTATCAAATCTATAGGGCATTGCAGTTTAGAAAGTATCAAAATTTTAGTCTAATCTTATGAAACCTAATAATACAAGCGAGTAGAATCCAAAGTGGAATAAATGAGGTCTCCCCTTAGCTTATTAATGTTTTTAGTACTCCATGCTACATTAAGTTCCTACCTTTTTTGATAATGTTACCTGCAGGGAACATGCAGACAAGCATTTCCTTTGTTTAACACTGCCCTTGACATCTGTCCTCTCCTCACCTGTTTCTCTCTCATTTGAAACAATCTATGGTTTCAAAAGATTGACCTGCCTCTTGTGAACAAGCCATTGGCACAGCGTGGCTTTCACACCAGCTACTGATAAAAGAGCACGTAGGCTGGGTCCCCCATAGAACATGACACTCCTTTCAATGAAGCCATCACAGAGCACAATATTGGTGTGAATCACAGACAATCAGAAATGTGACAGTTTAAAGCCTGCCTTCTAAAATTTATTCACCCTGGAGAAATACCTGGCTTTGCCTTTGTTTTTGTGCTTCTGTAGTTACCAGGGTAAGAACCTACTCATTCTCCAATTTATGTCATTGCAGACATGAATGAATCAGCCTAGTTCAAAGCATTTGGGGAATAATAGCAAAGACTTATAGTGATGAGAAGAGTTAGACATATAATGTTAACAGTGTAGAATAGCAAATCAAAGATGGAAAGAAACTTTCTGATCTTGGTTCATGAATTCTTTCAACAGATCAGAGTCACTTAACATTTATTCAATTTTAGCTATTACAAATGAAATAGCATTAGCTCTTTTCATGCTTACATATTGCCCCACTTCTGTGTCCTTCTTTAAGGACATTTTTAAGACTAGCCTACACTGACTATTGTTTATTACTTTACCATCCTTGGAGCCCACACACCACCCATCACCTTACTTTAATCACTTTTGGAAGAGTTAGTTATGAGCCACCTGGTTGAAAAATTCATATTTTTTCCCTCCATTTTCATTTTCTTTGAAGTCTCTATAGCCTTTGGCTATACTGTTCTCCCCCTTTCTGAAACTTTCTTTATCTTTAAAAACTAGTATTTATTCACAATTAGGGATTTTTTATTTTTTAAAGAAAAGCACATTTTCCTAATACAGCTCTTGCCTAGAATGGCCAAGAAGAGCATGAAAGCAGAAGTATTCAAAAGACAGTACCATCCGAATTTCCCCCCAATTCCTGTGTGGGTGTTCGTGATCTGACTCTTCATAACTCGAGTTTCCTTAACTAAGGTCTGTTCAATGTTTTATTTCCTAATAATCTTTTCTGTAGGCAAAGTATTGTATTTAGTGCCTAGTTTTACCCAGGCACCTCAGCTTTCAGAAGTTTGTTTCTGCTCAAAAGAACTCTATGAGATACATAGGAATGGATTAGAAAATTGAAATGACAGAGGGTAGACATGGCAGAAAGAATAACAATCCCTCACAGGTTAAGTTCATACTTAATCCTTAGAACTTTGGACTGCAGATATAATTTAGTTAAAGACCTTGAGATAGTAAGACAATCCTGGATAATGCTAATGGGCCTAATGTAAACACAAATGTCCTTAAACATAGAAGAAGGAAGCAAAAGAGAATATCAGAGTGATGAAACATAAGAAATACTCAACCCATTTGTGACTTTGAATATAAAGGAAGGGGCTATCAGCCAAGGAATGCAGGTAGCCTGGAGAAGCTAGAAAATCAAGGGAATGGATTCTAGGGCCTCCAAAGAAAACACAACCCTGCCCACACCTAAATTTTAGCCCAGTAAGGCTCATGTCAGACTTTTAACCTGTTAAAAGTCTGTTTTAAGCTACTAAATTTGTGGTCGCCTGTTATAGCCACAATGGAAAATTAATACAATAGATAATTCATATGACTAGTAAACTAGAAAGCAAGTTAATAGAGCCAGCATTGCCTAATTTTGCTTTTTTTGTGTGATAATTTTCATGTCGATGGATATTTCAACAAACTTTATACAGATATTTCCCATATCTTAATTTCTAAGCTAGCTGCATTCTTACATCCCACTTTATACTTCAAACTAACAACTGAATACCTTTATGACAATTTAATTTTGCCTTGTTAAGTAGCAATTTTGGCCATATTACCACCAAATTAAATGATAAGTTACTAGCAATAGAAACTATGACACACTCTAGAATTGCCTTTAAATGTCTTACACATAATAGATGCTAAATTATCTTTCTAAAGTTCATTTAAATAGGTGACCAAAAATATAATGCCAATTTTGAAATGATTTAAGAAACCTCAAGGTGCTTTCAGTGCATGCTATGTGCCTCAAAGAGTAAGCTGAGACTCCTGAGAGTAAGCTGGTGACTCTGTGAATGAGTGATGTTCACAATGACCTATCCTCAACAGCCCAGCCTAGCTCCTGTAGATTCATGCCTATGGCTACCTTTTATGAATTCAATATATTTCCATGAGGTGATTTCCACAAGTACCTAAAGGGTGAACCTACCTAACTACCTTATAACATTAAGTACAGATGATACATATATCATCATAGATGGAAGGGAAATTCTACCAAAACAACAATCTCAAATATGTCTAAATCACATATTCTCCTTCTGAAATAAAAAGTTGCAAAAGAGAACATTGTGCCAATGTTTGTCAAGTTGGCCTTTGCCCCAAATTTTAAAGGGGTGTCTTCACTTGCCAGTGAAGTGTGAGGAGTGTAAATGAAATTTAAAAAAATGAGAAAGCTTCATAACTTGATGTCATTCTAACTACTGCTTAAAAATAAGAACAGCAGATGACACTCATATAACTATATAAACATTTTCTAAAAACTGACTGCCAAAAAGTTATGATGGATATTTTTGAAAGGCTACCATTTTAAGAGGACATATGATAAAGTTCTTACAACAACCACTCTGCAAACTTTTCCCTCTTGGTTGTCTGCCTAGATTTCTCCTAATTCTTTTTGCTACAAACCTTGGCCAAATCAAAAATGATTTGTGAGGTACCGAGAGCTAGATTTCTGAAGCTTCAAAAGGATCCATAGCATACATACATTTGGAGAGTGTCTCTCCTTCCTCTATGTGGCTTTCACAAGCATGTGCTCTGTTTGGCAGTGCGACTGCTCAGGGACTTCCCAAAGCTCTTCATATAGGACTAATTGGTTGTACCTGAATAAATGCTTTTTCATAACCCTCACACTAGGCAAAATCAAGGCCACTCAGACAAGGACTCGGGCTGCAGGAGGGGAAAAAGCATTTTAAAGTTGCACAGGATAATATTCCAATATTGAAATTCTTCTTGTTAAATGGGTTATGAACATCACCAAAAAAGTCATGGCTATAATTATCTTGAAAAAGAGCCAATGCTGTTGGACAGTTTTTGTAGTGCCTAGTGTCCTGCCATGAGCATATTACCAGCCTTTAACATAATTAATGTATATGAATTCCTTTACTAGAAAAATCCTTCACACCTTTCCATTTAAAATATGAAATATATTGTTGTCATGAATTCTTACTCTGAACTCAGTTTAAAAGTAGAACACTTAGTCACAATACTAGACATAAGGCTTAAAGGACATATATCTAGGGAACAGAAATAGAATTTCACTAATATGGCATCAAGCTCTATTTCCTTTGTGATACCCAAGGCATAAAAATAATAATCCATAAAAACTTGATTGACTACAATTACTCAACATCAAGAGGTAATGCTACAAAATCATCAATAGTAAAATCTGACACTCTATACTGAATCCGTCTAAACAATAGAGAATTGACGGCAGCAAAACACCCATGCCATTCAACCATAGCAATGTGGAAGGATAATCGTAAATGGAGATACCATAAACAACACTCTAATGAAGCACTTCATTAGGAAGCCAAGATCCTGTTCAATCTAAATATATTGTGGATTGTTGCTCAAGAACTATTGGTACTGGCAAAGCACTATAAAAGTTATGAAAGGTGAACCTTTGACTTTTTCTTATCCCAGGATTCCTCTCTGCATGAGTATAAAATAGTACTATACATAGTGACCCTAAACAGCAGGTGATAAATACAGACACTTGTTGAAAGCAGATTTTACATATTTTGTATGGAGGAGTCATTTCCAGTTTTTGCCTATTCAGCGTAACATACTATTTAGCACCATTGCAGATATAAGTATTAAAATTCTTTACTGTAGTCCTTTTTGCATTTTGGTCATAGGCTTTATTACTATAATGCAAACCAAATAAAGGTAATGATTTGAATTGTAGATATTTTTGACATGAGTATTTCAGACATGCATCAAGTGCTTAAAGTACACAGCATTCTAAATTAACTTCAGATCATTTTTTTTTTCAGGCTAAATGTAAATGAGATTAAAATATGGACAAAATACATTTAAATGTCCATGTTTTCAATAATCTTTTTAGGGTGGTTTTTAAAAGACTATTTAGCACTGGTATGGCTCAGTGGATTGAGCACCAGCCTGGGAACTGAACAGCTGCTGGTTTGATTCCCAACCAGAGCACATAACCAGGTTGCAAGCCAGGTCTCCAGGCAAGTCCCCAGCTGAAGGCAAGTGTAAGGCAATTATACATTGATGTTTCTCTCCCTTTCTTCCTCTCTCCTTTCCCCTCTCTCAAAAAATAATGAATAAAACCTTTTTTTTTTTTTTAAACAAAAGGTTATTTAAATAGGGGCTAGAGTAGCTGCAGGATTAAAAAGGTGAGAAGGAGAGTTACACCCTCAGTCAAGTTTGCTTTGCTAGTATTACTCTCATCTTTGGGTTCTCCAGAATTCCTAATATAGATTCTACTTTTTGCACTTCCATACCTATATTTTAAAACCACATAGAGTAATATATTGGTTTGTTTCCTGATTTATTTATTCTATAAATCTTATTGAGCAATGCGTTTCTTATTTTGGCAGTCTTTAACCTAGGTGTTGAAATTCAATGATGAAGATAAAGTTGCTCTCTCAGAGGGATTATGGTCTAGAAAAATAATCAATACTGGGTATGCTGGAATCAGCTCGCACTGGTTTTCAAAAAGCCAGTGTGCAACATGGATAGAACTAGAAAGTATTATGCTTAGTGAAATAAGCCAGTCAGTGAAGGACAAATACCATATGATCTCACCCATTACAGAACAATAATGAACAATAATGAACAAAACTAACAACAAGCAAACAGAACCAGATATATGAATACAGTGAATAGGCCTTCAGTGGGCAGGGGGAAGGAGGGTTCAGGGAGGGGGGAGGAAGAGGCAAAGAAGGGGAGCAGTTTAGACAAAAACCTAGTATGTAAGAACCATGGACATGGACAACATGTGGGATTGACTTTGTGGGGGAATGGGTGGGTGGGAAAGAGGACAGAGGGGAGCAAAAAGGGGATGGATGTAATACAACAATAAAATTAAATTAAAAAATAAAAAACAAAAAACAAAAAAGCCAATGTGTGTCTCTTGTCTCAATTCCTTTTCGAATGACATCATGTTGGTAACTTAAAATCAGCTTTGATGGGAATATGAGGTCTGTCCAGAAAGTATCATGCCAATGTTAATATAGTTAAAGGTTTGCCCTAACAATACTTTCAGGACAGACCTTGTATTTACACCATGAAAACTGTCTAACACTACAAATGAGGATGTTCCTTCCCACACACACCTTGGCGAGCCAATTGTTAAATATTTTCCAGGAATCTCACTGCAACAAGTAAGATAAATGAATAAATAATACAATATTAGGTAGAGGTTTCTAAAAACAGATGGTTACTAGAAAATGGTTTTCTGAGGTGACATGTGAGGTGTCAAGATCTTGGGAGAGGGCATGGAAGAGAGAAGAAATAGCAAATGTAAAGAGCCTGATACAATAATGAACTTGATTCATCCCAAGAAGGTCAATGTGGCTAGAACAAAAGAGGAGCAATGCATTGTGGTCATCTCCGATGCTGGAGGCAACCACAGGGCCGGGTCACACAGGCTGTATAGGATGTGGCAGGAGTCTGAATTTAATTTGCACATGTCAGGAAGCCACTGGAGGATTGGGGGGATGGGGGTTGAGATCCAATGTTTATTTTTAAAAGATTGCTATGAGTGCCATTTGGTGAGTAGGTTATGAAGAGGGGATATGAAAGCAGAGAAATTAGGAGGCTCTCCTGTAGTTCTGGTGAGAGATGATGGATAGTATCTTAGATTAAGTAGCAGTCGTGCTGATAATGTCAGATTCAGAATATATTTTGTAGATTGAGTTTATAGAATTTGGATAAAGGAAATGAAGGGAAAAGAATAATCCAGGATAATTACCAAGGCTTTTGTTTCTTTTTATTTTTGCCTAAAGAACTGGATAAAGCTGAGAAGGTACACATTTTTGGGAAGTAAAGCATTAGGATTTCTGTTTTGAGCTATAAAATTTGCAATACTCGTCATATGTGCAAACAGCTTGTTGGTAGCTAAACGTAGTGTGTAATGTTCAATGGGCTCTGCCATTCTAGCAAGTTTCATAATCTTTCTCTGCCTCATTTTTTCCCCATCTTACAATAAAAATAATAATATGCTTCCATCACAAAATTGTAAGAATTGCCAAACATAATTCATGTGAAGTGCTAAGAGCAGTGTCCAACCCTTAAGCATTAATTATTCATTATTGTAATCAGTAGCAATACTTTCACCTTTTTTTCAGCTGATATATAAGATCTAAGTTTGTTATATTTTTATATAATCTTGAAAGAGAAAAAAACTTGCATATGAAGTTGGCAAAAGAAGATAGATTTATTTTGAAACTTATTTTAGAGAGAGAGGCAGACATACAAGGACAAGGATCAATTAGATGAATGGACAAATATCTTCTAATTGTGGTAAAGTCTACCTGAGTCCTCATTCCCACCTGTCTTTGCAATTCCCTGCTAGTAGTCATTTAGTTTGGAATTTTTGCTTTGTTCTGTGTTGATTTGGTTTTATACTATAATGACTAAAGAATTTTTAAAAAGAAATTGTAAATAATGCAATGGTAGAATACAATTTTAAATGTATTTAATTATGGATAGAGACTTATCACTTGTTTTGAAAGGTTATATTGCTTGTGCCTGTGCTGTTGGCAGGTTCCATGTTTATAGAGTTTCCTGAGATTCTGCTAGATGTTTTGCCTCACTTGTGTTACCCTTGCATTTCAGGGAGTCCACAGCCCTAAGGAGGTGTGGAAGTAGAAACATGGTATACAATTTATTTTTAAATAACTACATTTCTTTTTTTATTAATTTCTTGTTGCTTTAATACAGTTGCCCCATTTTTCCAACTTAGAATATCATCTTCTTTGAGTAAATTGCTAAAACAGAATCTTCAGATTATATAATCAACAGATACAATTGTTTTTGTTGAAATTGAACCCTTTTGGAAACTTAAAAGTAGGATCCTACTAGAAAAGCCACACGTTACATCCTAGCTTTATTGGAAGTTTAAAGACTTAGATTAATGAAAAGTTGATTTAAGTCTAAAAGGTTGGATTAGCAAATTATGATATTCTGAGCAAAGTGTCATTTATATAATTTTATTAAAGCAAGGGAGATAATATGAGAAAGAGGGTAATGTCATAGTAACTCAAAGAAGAAAGGTCAGAAATAGGAAGATTGAGCAAAGGTGTCCATTTATTCAATAGCTATTTATCGAGCACCTGTTACATGCCAGCCACCAGTATGCACATATGTCCTGGAAAAGTAATGAAAATTTGTAAAGGAATTACCAAAAACTCTTCTTATCTCTACATTCAAGCAGTATAATGTGCACTCACGACTTCTAATCCAATAATATTTGATAAAATACTATTTTATCAAAGTTCTATGTTTTTAGAATTATTTAACTGAAATATATAACTTTTTAATAATGCAGGTACTTAACATATAGACTAAACAACTTTATATTAAGCCATTTTGTTCTAGCAAGTTGTTTCAGCACCTTAACTTTCATGATCTATATTTGATAATATTTTTAAAAGTTACTTTTTGTGTTTAAAATTATGCTTATTTTTATGTCTTCAGAAATGCTTCTTTTGTAAAATGTAGAGTATGTAATTGTATTTAATGTCTATGAGTAATAAGCAATTTAAAAGATGTATTGCTATATAAGCATTCAAGCAGGTTTTTCATTGTGATTTTAAGAGAGAAGTTAAATGTGCTTCTGTAGGAAAATCAATGAATCAGACCAAAAAATGAAGAAATAAAGATTTAAACTCTGAAAATCATTTTGACTAAATTGGATCAATATTAATCTTTCTTGAATTTTCTAACATGGTATTTAGTCCATTGCAATTGTAATTGTCCAAATTTTTTCTTATCAAGGTCTATAAAATTCTGCATGATTCATTTAAAGAAAAGTATTTAAATTGACCAATGATTAGTATTTAATAAAACAATAACTCTCTCCAAAACATTTTGAGATGATCAAACACGAGTAGACATTTAGTCAAATCTGTATGTCAAGTTATTTTTATACATATAAAAATATTTGTGAGGGGTTAGTTATACACATATTTGATACATTCTAGTTTTAACTTATGGGTAGAGTTTTCTAATTTAATGTTTTTTATATTAAACTATTCTAATTTTAGTGAGATTATCACAATTATTAGCATGTATACATGCCAACACCTTTGTACACAGCAGGGAAACACTAATTCTCCTAATTTCTTTAATGTTCAGGTAAGGAATTAAGTTGCATGTGCATTTATTTTGAGTATAGAGGACAGGCTCAAGAAATAAAAATGAACTGGGTTTGGACTCTGGTTCTATTGCTTGCCAATTGTGTATTTTAAGCAGACTGCTAAATTGCTCTGATCCAAAATTTTCTTATTTTTTATAGTATCTTCCCTAGAGATTTGAAAAACATTCTATAAGATAAATCATGTAAAACATTTTGCCCAATACTTAGGACCAAATAGGTCTTCAAAAAGTACCATTAGGATTGAGCACCAGCCTACAAACCTCTGCTGCTGGTTGGATTCCCAGCCAGGGCACATACCCAGGTTACAAGCCAGGTCTCCAGCCAGGTCCCCAGTTGGAGGCAGGTGAAAAGCAACCATACATTGATGTTTCTCTTCCTCTCTTCCTCCCTCCCTTCCCTTCTCTGTAAAAATAATTAATAACATTTTTAAAGATTTTATTTATTGATAATTTGTTTGTTGATAATTGCCATCCTAATAGGTATGAGGTGCTAATGGTCCAGTAATTCATTTCTGATCATGTACCCCGAAAGAAACAAAAGCAGAGACTCAGATAATCACACAATGAAGTTCACACCATCATTATTCATAGGAGCCAAAAGATAGAAACAAGCCAAGTGTCTATGGAAAACAAAGAGATAATTAAACAAAACAAAACAAAAAAAATTCTGACATCTGTTGCAACATGGATGAATATTGAGACATTATGTTAAATGAGCCAGACACAAAATGACAAATATTGTATGGCTTTACTTATATGAGGTCCAAGAATAGTCAAATTCATAGAGCAGAAAATATAATGGTTTCCAGGGGCTGGGAAGAGGGGGAAAATGGGGGTTGCGATTTCCTGGGTACAGAGTCAGTTTTGTAAGATGTAAAGAGTTCAGGAATTGATGATGGTAGCACAACATTGTGAATGTGTTAATCCACTGAAAAAAATAACTGTTAAGATGAAAAATGTTATGTTAAACAGATTTGGACACAACTTTGAAAATAAACCAGAGCATAAGTGATTTAACTGTAAGTGAAAATGTGGTCCGAAGTATTAAATGCTGCCTGAGTTGAAAAGAAAAAGAAATAATCTTAAATAAAGTGTAACTCTAGAACATCAAGTCTCTTAATAAGAAAAACAAAAGTGAAAACTATTGTTGTTGATAGCAAATGCAATGGTGTAGACAAAAACAGCTTTTAGAAAGAACTTGCTGACATATTAAAAGGCAGCATAAGAAATAGGTGTAATTTCAGGGATGAATTAGAAAGTCCTGTGAGGTTCTTTTAAAAGAAAGACATATAGGGTTCTCTATATATCATATTCCCAAATAGAATCATTTACTACTAAGATCTGAATATTTGTATCCCTCAAAAATTCATATGCTGACCTTTTAATGCCAAGGTCATGCTATCAAGCAAGAATTGGAGCTTTTGGGATATGATTAGATTATGAAGTCAGAGTCTCATGATTGGGATCAGTGCCCTCATAAAAGAGACCCACACACTGCTCACTCCCCTGTCCCTTTTCCCTTCTATGATGAGAGGCTTTTATAAAAAAAAATATTTTATTTATTTATTTACAGAGGGAGTGGAAGGGAGGGAAACAGAGAGGGAGAGAAACATCAGTGTGTAGTCACCTTTTGCACCCTGAACTGGGAACCTGGTCCACAACCCAGGTATGTAGGTGCCCTGACTGGGAATCAATCTGGTGACCTTTTGGTTCACAGGTCAGCACTCAATCCACTAAGCCACACCTGCCAGGGCTATGATACGAGGCTTTAAAGAGAAATCTCAGACTTTTAGCCTCCTAGTCATATCTTCTCTGTACATACTCATCTTTATCTAAATACATATATAAAGTCTGTATCTAAAGAAAGGGCCACTGGAGATATGTTAATCATGACATCAGGATGTTGCTATTCTGCAAAAACTTCTGTGAAATCTCAGTCATATGTACTCTAATAACATAAAATATATGTTCATCTTGGAGTAAAAACTAAATTGTGACTGGTTTATAATTCTTGTGTATATTCTAGCCTCAGTGGAAAATATCTTTGCTTTCCTACTCCAATTTTTTATTTTTCTGTTTTATTTTATTAACATTGCCATGTTTCCAGAATCATTAATTAAATCAATTATTCTCAACATTGATGGATGGAAAGCTGATTACTTGAAGTGAACTCATTAAGAGAGCTGGTAGTGAAGATGATGCTAAAGCAAAAATAGGAATTGTATTTAAATAACATTATTGAGAAAATGACTTATTCCAGCCCACTATTGTAAGACTATAGCACAGAAATAGTTAACAGTATGAAAAGAGAAAGCTAAATGGAGTATCTCTATATCTTTAAAGTTATTTATTTTACTTCCCAACCTGACTTACTAAGTTAATATAATCATAATGACCCAATGCAGAGAGGCAACTACTTATTAATGTTTTGGGCTGATTTTCTTGGTTGCACTACATTACGGAGCCAATTTTTCCTTCAATTGCATTCATTGTTTCAGCTACTTTGACATTAATCTACTATGACCTTCCAACAACAAGATTGGCTGTAAAATCACATTAAAATATTTGTAGAACAAACAAAACTGAGGTATGTTGACAGGAAATATATTACTTTTAATATTTAGACACAGTCTGGCTAATCAGGATGCTATATAACCTTTGTTTCTATACAGTTGTATTACCTATTACCTTAATTTGAAAATTATACAGTCAACATTTGCACATTTACATAAATAAACAGAACACTGTTTATTTATTTAAATAAATTTTACACTGATAGGTGTAAAAGCTTCCTAATTAAATCTCAGTGTTTGAAGCCATTCAACTTCTACTAAAGAATCTCTAATAAAAAATATTGTCATTCATTGAAATTTTATATATTTTTCTTTATTTTGATATCTAATAGACCTGAGTGGCTTCATCTGTCCTCTCAGCTGCTGTATTACCAGACTAACCACTCAAAGAATAAAGTGGCAGAATTCGCAACATCCCATCTACCTAATGAAATTCAGTTGGGTTTTACAGGTGGAAGTCATCCAAGAGTTGGGGAAAATTGCCCACATTTTATCTACTGCAGGCAGTGCTGTTCAGACTTTCCATAACAGTTAGTACGACGTAAAAATTTTAACAGATATTTTCCCACCTATTTTTAATAGATCTCTGTATTGTTACTTCTATTTTTAAATAATTCTATTTCCTTGTTCCAAGAGTCACCTGCCAGCGCAGTTATCTGGCCACTATTTGAACTAGGATTTGCATCTTCAAAATGTTTACATCTTTATCATGGTGCTAGAATTTAGTTAATCAGCATCTTATATCAAAATACATAATACACTGTCTATGCTCTTGTTTAAACATCACCATGGTCACCTTTCTCCCTTTCTTACACCTACATTTTTTCTTTCTACTAGGAAATAAACAATTAAAAGTGACAGCCCTAAATTTCTTTGTTTTAAAAGGGGAGTTAAATTGATTAAAAACTGCTTTTCCCAAATAAAGCTATAAATGTGATAAACTCACACAGAGAGTGACTAAGGTGACTAAACTTGAGACCATCTTTAGGAAAAGGGTCAGTAAAACATTTACTTCATGATATTCAACCTGAGACTTAGAGAAAATTTTATAAATAAAAATATATACAGCATATTTTATCATAAACTACATGAGATTATTTCATCCTTTATTTAATTCTTAACTTTAACAAGACTCTTACATTATGGATTGCTGTTTTGCATTGTTCATTCATTCAATCATTTATTCATTTATATAAATTTATCAAGTGACTCATATGCTGGGTGCTACTCAGAATGTGGCAATTAAAAGATACGGAAAAAATATCCCCACTTTCATGAAAATTACATTTTAAAAGGCAAGGTAAACAACATTTAACACAAATAGTAAAATATACATAGTAAAATACACAGCAACTTATTTTATGGAGGAAAATAAAGCAGGGAAGTGGGTTAGGAAGTGGAGAAGGGTTTACAATTTTAAATAGAATTATCAGGGAGGTACTTGCTAAGAATAAGAAAGTGACACTTGATTAAAAACCCAAAGGAAGTAAGGATACCACTATATGAAAATTGGGGAAAATAAATTAAGACAGAAGAAAACAGAAAGTATGACCCAATGACGTAGCTAGTGGAGCAACTGAAGAGGGAAGATAAAGCCAGAGGTGAACGACAGGATGAGGTAAAGATCCTGTAAATTCTTTGGGGTTATTTTGCTTTTCCCACTGTGAGCAATGGAAAGCTTTTAGTTTTTTGGTAGAAGGAGAGATATGATCTGATTTTGCACTAATAAGGTCAATGTAACTACGCTATTGAAAGTAGACTGGTGGGGAAATAATTATAACAAATGTTCTTTACTTTATAGACACTGAAGCTGTCTATGGTTGGCAACTTTATTAATGGTTACAAGGTCAGCGCAAATTCATTTAGTGGGAGAATACTAATTAACCACAGATCCTACTTGTGACATTGAATCGATGATCTTTAAAAAAATAAAAATGAAGCAGGTAAAGAACTGTCATTTTAATTATATTCTAAACAAGATCTATTCATATAGGACATTTTGAATAAGTAGATTGTAATCTCTTCAATAGTGAGTTCTGTAGTCATCAATTTAGCAGTGATCCAAATAGGACCAAGAAAAAATTCAGTGATTTGAAAGCAGCTGGGGACCATTCTTTCATTATTATATCTGCTTAGTTCTTGATAAAGGCTGAGGATCATGATCAACATAAAAAATCACAGACCTCTGACTTCATAAATTCACAATCCAGTGGGACTATAAACATCCAATCATCATGCCATGGCTTAATATCTTATAGGGATCTATCTCTAAAAGGGAAATCTCGCATCAGATAGATACTGTTGAATAAAAGCATATTTATCTAGACTATTTAAATCTTGCATGGCTTTTTACCACATTCATGTATGGCTCCTATCCTTATTTAGGTAATGAGACATTAAATGCAGGGATATTGTTTGTACTTCTTTCTATCTGTTGAGTGATTAATTATGAATTGTATCATTCTCACTTTTTCATTATTTAATGGTGAAGCTAATAATTCTCTCTAAGCTATAGAACAAATAATTCCATTAATAGGACTAAGTAAGGAGTGTGAGTAAAGAATACATATAAGAAAATAATAATCTTTCTTCGATATTGAAAATTTGAAAGTCCTTGTTATATTTCAACAAAATAAATTTTGACTATAAAAAAATTTGAATACATTGAAATACCTCAATGAATTTCAAGCTTTTTTTTTTTAAATTACAGAAGGGTTCAATCATTACATTAACAGTTAAAGGCTTTAGGAAAAAAATGCTTCAATGCTATTTACATAGATGTTAAGAGTATTGTAATATCTGCATAGAAATGTTAATCCAATCTCATTCTAAAACATAATTCTCATTTAATATTGTTAGGCTATTACATATTAAATATGCCTCATTGAAGTTAGTAAGTAAAATATTTATGTCAAGAACAAGTGAAAATTGATCTCTAAAGCTGCAAGATAATCTTTCTTGATAACTGCAGTTTTAGTTTTGGGGAATAAGCCAGAAAGAGAAGGGAACAGTTTATTAAGTAAAAAGAACATCTATATAGGGACATATCTAATTCCATGACATACCTGTGTTATGCAGGAGTGAATATGACCTCAATGTGTGTTAACAAATTCTATTTTAAATCTGCCTTGCTGTACTTTACCCTATTTGCTAATCAGCTTTCTTCCTAAATAAATCAAAGGGCCAACCTGAGAAAATGGTCCAATTTAAAGAGTTATAAAATGAGATCCAATATCACAACACATGTTGTGCCAAAAATATGTTTAGACATCCTAATAACTTTCAAGCCCCTATGATTGTCTTTTAAATTGATGCATACTTTTCCTTGTCAACATACTGGGTTTTTGCACCCTCATCACTGCAACAGTTAAATTTTTCTTGAGCTTATGCCTTCACTGGGACATTACAATAGCTACAACTGCCAGATGGAATTTAGTTGTTATATTGCTATTTTTATTATTTCAAATTTCTCGCCATGACTTTATAATATTTAGCTTTGCTAATCTAGTAGTTGGGGCGCAGCATGATTAAACCATTTGCTTACAGTATGCTGTGAGTAAATAATAGAATTGGGAAAAGTTAATAATCCCTTAGTAATGAAAATCTACAAGCAATCAATTTATAAAGTAGCTGCTTCTCAATACTGTTATATTTTCTAGTACTTACCTTGAATGTTAAAACATAAAAGAAATGTTCCAGTATACTCTGTAATGATTTAATCAAAGAAATCCAAAGGTGGCTGTTTATATTTTAAATAGTTTAATATGTGTGTTTCAGAGAGGAGCCAAATACATACCGATAACAAGATAAATCGACACTTGTTAGAGTTCACACATCTCAAAATATATAGGAGTGAACCAATAAATGGTAAAACTTCTTGCTGAACCACTGACAAACAATTAGTGATATTTACCTATTGACTGTGAAACTGCTGCCCTTGATTCTAAGTTAGATAACAGTTCATATTATGCCAAATAACCTAAGTAATCCTTCATGTTGTATGTAGGCAGAAAAGACAAGTTATGCCATTTTAAAAAGCATACTAAAATGTACCATAAAAGAAAAACTCTAGTCCCTTATTATGGTACAAAGCAAATGTTGGCTATATTTTCCTGTCAAAACCAGGAGTTCATAGTATGGCATCTCCTTGAACCCGAACAATATAGCTCCATTGGCTAGGGCTTCAAATCATGGTGAATATGACCATGGTGAGTATGTCCCAGTGAAGGCATAAGCTCAAGAAAAAGTTAACTGTTCCAGTGATGAGTGTGCAAAATCCCAGTATGTTGACAAGGAAAAGTATGCATCAATTTAAAAGACAATCATAGGGGCTTGAAAGTTATTAGGATGTCTAAACATATTTTTGGCACAACATGTGTTGTGATATTGGATCTCATTTTATAACTCTTTAAATTGGACCATTTTCTCAGGTTGGCCCTTTGATTTATTTAGGAAGAAAGCTGTACAGTTTAATAAATACTGCTGTAGTCTGGGGTCTGAACTGAGAGCACTCAGATTGAAATCCCATCTATGTTTATAATAAACTTTGTTAAGAAGGCCATATCAGTTAGCTTTTCTAACTTTCAGTGTTCTTCAACTATTAAATAAGGATAATAATACTAGTAGCCTTACTAGTAGGCTTACTGTGAGAGGTAAATTATAAAATTATGATGTCCACATTTTCTTTATTGCCAGTGCACTGAAATATGCATTCCCGAAACTTTGCTCCTTAGTGAAATTCTGTGAACTTGGTCTGCAGTTTGTTACTCCAAAGCTAAAGGCTAAAGGAGAGTTCTAAAGTCCTTTCCTTTCTGAGGAACTCTACTATAAACTCTGACTACAAACATGCTTTACTTTTTACATCATTAAATCATTGACTAAATTCAAATCTGAGTCAAGTGCAAATAAGATTTATTTCATGTTACAGATTATGTTCCCTTCTCTGGAATACAGAGTAGGCTGATTTACAGGGAGTAGGAGAGGGCTGGCGTAGAGATGGACATGAGTGAGTGCCATCCTGGGATACAGGAGCACATGAGGTCTGTTTCTGCACTACATCCTCTGAGTGTATTCCAGATTTGGCAGACAGGTAGATCTGTCTTACAAACAGATTCTCACCACTTGTTATGAAGACTGAACTATAAAAGAAAGATGTCTTGAGCATTCACTCATCTTAAGGCCATTAAACTCAACAGGAAGATAGAACAGGAAAACAAATCCACGTAAGTCCAAGTCCACTTATCCACCTAAGAATAGATAAGTGGGGATGCAAAGCAAATTTAGGAAAATATAAATGGCTTTATTAAAAAATAGGCTTTCATGTGAAATCTTTGGCCTGTTGAACGAATAAGACACATGTGTTGGGTAGAAATTTTTTAGTAAAATCTTGTGATTGTACCATAAAGTGCGCTATGCACCATTGTGGTTGAGCTAAAAAATAAGTGATTTATGCAAAGTATATCAATAATTTACTCTCTTGTTCCATGTGTAATCCAAAAACATAGGTGAAGAGTAAATCAGAGTTATCAACCATCCCTATTTATTGATTCCCTATCCCAGGAAATGATCTGAGGCAATAGATAGCTAGCTCACTTCTGATGGGGAAGGCAGACCTTCAATGACCACATAAAAGGGGAGAACTGTGACTGATAAAAGACCATGTTATCTGTATCAGGAGAGGAATGAAATGCATTTTGAGGCTAGAATTTGCAGGAAATTCATGCATAAGATTGCACTGACCTAAAGCATGCTTGATCAGTGTGGCAGTTTGACCTTCCATTCCTGGGTGGGATTAAGAAATCCCATTAACTCAAAGCTGACTGTCATCTGCTATCATGAGTGGAAATAAATCCAGGGCAGTTGGTGATTTAGTTGTGGCACTGAACCCCTGCTGCTATCCAGTTGTTCCAGATCTGAGGAACCCCAGGTAGGTAGAAAAAAGGGCCTACTATGAGGTCCACAGTCAACTCTCTCCAGTTCCCAAGTGTGCACTCTAGCCAAAATGGCCCCAAACCCTAAAAAAGCGAAGTCATGCTCCCCTTGTGGAAATGCCTGATGTCTATCTGACCCCCTAAGAATGTGACTAACCCTCCAATAACTAGATCTTTTTTTCCACTATGGCCACCTGTGGAAACAAGATCTACACATAGTTTCTGTCACTAACTATCTTGGCCATTTCCTCTTCACTGACTCTGAGCTCCCTTGCTACTCTGTCTCCACTGGGCTAGAAAGGAGTGGCTAAGAGTCTTTCTCATGCTGACTCCAGGGAGTGGAGAGAAGTAGACTGAGTTAAAGAGTTCAATACCTCTGTTCTTAGGCCTCAGTCAATTAACTAGGCTTTTGTACTGGGGAAGAGAACAGAAAAATACGGGAACATTTTTCCAGATTCCATAGTATCTGCAAACCTAAACAAGGTGGGGTGATGGTGCCTCTTGATTAATAACACCAGCCTACCCCATGTATTGTGAAGAGAAATAAGAAAGAAGCTAAGTGTAGGAGACACTTAGGCCTATGCAACATGAACTCAGATAACTTCCAACATCAATTCTGTACAACTGCAAGGCTTGTTACCTCATTTATGTCCCAAGTTTAATTTAATAATCTACCACCATGGCTTGTTCAACTCTCAACAATGAGGTCAATTTCTCCAGAGCCTTGTTATCCAAGAACCTTCAGAACACCACCAAGAGTGGACTACGAACATTGTGTTATTTTTAAAGTAAAAAAATGGCACTATTAAATTTTCTTTATGTAAAATTTTGTTGGTTCATATTTTCATCATTAACTCCCATTAGGTAAAATAGAATCAGCTCTTTATTAAGTGCTAAACTCTTTCCCTTTCTTTCTTATTTTCTAATTTTAGATTTTATTTATTTATTTTTAGAGAAAAGGGAAGGGCGGGAGAAAGAGAAGGAGAGGAACACTGATGTGAGAGGGAAATATAAATTGGTTGCTCCTTGTAAGTGCCCCAACCGGGGACTGAACCTATGATCCAGTCATATGCCCTGACCTGGAATCTAACCAGTGACCCCTTACTTTGTAGAATGATGCCAAACCAACTGAACCACACTGGTCAGGGCTCAATGCTAAACTTTTTCTGTGAATTCATTTTAGCTGTGCTTTAGAAATAAGTGCCAAAAAAATTTAAAACAACATACTAAATGAATAGACCACTTTGTTCATTGTATCAGGAAAATAATAGAGGGTGATAAGAAAGAGTATCTTCTCACCAAAGAACTACTAGTAGCACAAAAAGCAAAACCAAAATATAATTTCAAAGTGGAAAATAAAAATAAAAAGAGAGGCATTAACCTGGTTCAAAAGAAGGTGAAGGGATTAATAAACACAAATTGGTAGCTACAAAATAGTCACAGAAATATAACGTAGGCATATGGAATTAAAAAAAGAAGGCACTATACCTGTTGTAGATCCAGTGTAATGGTCACATAATGGTATTCAATTCCATTCTTAATACTGGGACTCTGCCACCAAGTGTTCTTTCCATCAATAGCATTTGTAATTGGGTGTCTCTCTGTTGAGTCAGCAGCAGCATGTGAACAGAGGAGGAAAGATTACATAATAAATGTATAGCTGTTACTTTTTTAAAAAGTAAAAAATAGGTTAAGTCATCAGCATGTGACTATCAAACATTAAATAATATAAAGAGTGATTTATATCTTCAAATTGATTTATTTAATGTCACCTTTTCCGTAACACTCTAAAAGGTATTATGAAATAGCTAAATACTGAGGCTATAAAACAAGAATCTGCCCAGCACTCTGGCCATTAACTAATGGGCAAATTTAATAATAACTAACTATAGAAATTCAGTGTGAACAAATAATATTGAGACCTAATTGATGTGCCAATCATGCAAAGCATTCAAAGAAGCATAATCTCTATTGTTTGAGATAGCTCTCGTATACCATCATCTTTGTTAACAGAAACTTAAAATCTTAGGTACTTGGAGGTTTGTCCTACCAACAAATTCATTACCAAGACTGGGGCAATCCAGTATGGACCTGGTTTTAATATAAAGGGCTGTCGAATCCATCTTTTGAGATTTTGTGTAGCCAGGTCCTTGCCTTGCCAACTTTCCACCACTATTTAAAAGTATGATGAAAGCTACTCCAAACCTCCTAGTCAGCATTTGCCTGTTACCACAATCCCTAACTCAGTGGAGAAGTCTGGACACTAATGGCAAGAGGACTGCACCTGAAACTCCTTCCTGCCATCAAAACATGTATCTTTCCTTGCCTTTGCTCTGATACAAGAGAACAGGAACTTATGTGAGAATGAAAGAGGGACTAAGGATAGAAGATAAATAAAAGGGGTGGACAATTAGTGTCCCCTTGCCTCAGAGTCCTCTCTTACAGTCCTTACAATCTTCACACCTCACATTCCTCACCTCCAGCTGATGTCACACATCTGGTAACAGGAGCCCAATAACAGCTGTCACCCCTGGACTGCAAAGCCTTGTTCCATTTCGATTCTCAGTCATTGGCCTTGGTCTGAATTCTGTGCTTCTCACTTCCCACAAGCTCCGTCCCTTTTCTGCTCCTCTAAAGAGGCCCAGCTGATGCACAGGTGAGAATAGCAGCAGCAGTAGAGATTGAGGGATGTGCCTGCTTCTAGCCCCAGTGCTGAATTAGTGATTAACTTCCTAACCTCGAGATTGGAAGTCAGCATATTTCCCCAAAGAAATGAACATGAAGCAGGGCTTAGCTTTCCTACTAGTCTTCTGCTTCTCATGGGTGATGGATGCCTTGGGGTTTCAGTCTTGAGAACTTTCATAACAGTAATTCTCTGGAAAGGTATTTCAAATGGATGATCTAACAATAACCTTTTAGGGGAGAATTTTTTTTTGGTAAATTGAAATAATACTTCAAAAAATGAACACACCATATTACTAAGAGGAACAAATATGGCCTTTGGATGTGCCTGCAGTAATCAGCCAGGTGGTCTAATGATAATGGTGCTGAAAGGGCACACAACTTGGAATATAAGGAGCATATAAGGAGTATGAAAACCTAGACTGTCCACCAGGTTCCACTGTATAGTACTTCATTGGCCACCTGAACAATGTGTGTCATACTTGAAGTAGGATAATAAAAGTCCACTCACATCATTGGTTCCCACATTCCTAATTTTCAGGAAAAAGAAATTAAAAAGGGAGTTCCAGCTCTTGATTTCTCCAAGTGATAGTAGCCTTGTGTCTACTTTTACTATCATTTAATATACCATCATGATTGTTTTATAAAATAAGGCCATTTAAAAGTTTTTTTAAAAACCATATCAGAATAAATAATAATTTTAAAGTATTTGTTTTTTCCATAAACATTTTGGATTTTTTTCTCATTTTCTCATTTTGCCATGGACCAGTACAAATATATTAGATGGGAACTTTCAACCTATAGGGTTACCCAAGGAATGCTATTGACATTATAATCATGATTATGCATATACATAAAATTAATTATATATCTGTTCAAAATGTACACGGTTCTGAATATTAACAGGGGATAAATTACATTTAACAAAAAAATTGAACATAAAAAATTAAGAAAGCCCTGACTGGTGGCACAGTGGATAAGCACCAGCCTGCAAACCCAAAGGTCACTGGTTCTATTCCCCAGTCAGAGCACATAACCAGGTTGCAAGCCAGGTCTCCAGCCAGGTCTGTAGCTAGAGGCAGGTGAAAGGCAACCATACATTGATGTCTCGCTCCCTCCTACCTCTCTCCCTTTTCCTCTCTCTAAAAATAAAAAAAAAATTTTAAAAAATTAAGCAAAATGAAGTCTTTGTTGCAATACAGGTAAAGTAAAATGACCTTAAAAAATATTAAAAACTGACTATTCAATATATGTATATGATATTCAGATTATAAACATGTTATTACAATTTCATTGAAAACATAAAAACTTATGTATTTGAGTTACTTATGGTAGTATGAGTTACAGGACAGGATAGACAAAAATAATTAATTTTTAGTGATAACTTATTTAATTCAACTAAACAGCTGTATGGACTTTGTTTTGCACCAAGTCTTTTCACATTAACCATCCACATAATAAGGCATCCAATCTCATTAATGAAAAGTAAAATTGCTGAATATATTGAATTATTAACACAAGTTAAATTCTGTTAAAGCTAGGGAAGGTGTCAGGTCTTTATAAGGACAACAAATACAAATATGAGAAGTATAACTAAATATCAAGTAAATGCCCTTGGTGGTATAAGTGGGTAATGACACTGACCCATTAATAATTAGAACTCGTAAATGAAACAGACTCACATTGCTTCTGAAAAATAATAAATATCAGAGGAAACATTACTTCAAAGTTCTCTTGAATCTTCTTTACAGATTGTTTAATATGGGATAGAAAAATGCACACATAAAACCATGTATCCAAATCAAATTCATGGCCCTTAAGTAACTGTAAAAGGAGTTGTCTAGTTGGAAATTTTGATATCTGCCTCTCCAGGTTAAATTGATATGAGAATTATTCACAGAAAGGAATACTGGGGAATGAATTAACAATTAACCACAATCCCCATTATGAAAGTTTAATCATAATTAATTTGCAAAAACTGACTAATTGATGGCATAGTTCCCTTATTTAGAAGATAGAAATCTCTAACATCCTTAATAGGAATAGCTATGCAAGTCAATCCAAGGCTAACGGAATCTTAAATCTGGTGAAAAAACTGTTGATAAAGTAAATCTTTCCAACTGCTACTTTTTAATTGGGAAGTACAATCTATTACGAGTTGAAAGTTCAAGTTTTCTTTTCTTTTTGTGGTAATTATAGGCTTTCCAGATTAATCATAGCTGTTCACTGAATTTGTGGAATTTATCATTTGTTGCTCCAAGTTTTCCTAGAATCTCCTCATGTGGATTATTTCTAGATTTTTATTTTTGTAGAGTATTATGTTTTCTAAATGTCTACTTCTAAAATAGGACTTTAAAATGTAACGAAGCTAGTAATTTAAAATTAATCACACAAAGTAAACCTAGGCTTTGATAAGTTTAAAAGACACTACAAATAAATAAAAATGGGAAATACAAAAACATCTTATATGTACCTGCTTTATTGAAAAAGTTTGCTTTTTGTCTCAATGTGAAAATATGCAGTGATTGTCTAAATATGGATGTCTTCCACTGAAACAAAGAGACCCTGAATATAGAATTCTACAGAGGGAAATAAAAGCCACTCTTGAACTCAATTTAGTGGCTGCATCTCATCCATTTTTCCAACCTAGAGTCTCCACTCAATATTTTTTTAGCCCCATATTTGCACCTTATTTCTAACCTGTCTCTTAACACCTGATGACATTTCCTTCTTTTCCTGCTTTTCTGAAATGCCTTCTCTTCTTGTCTCTGGTAATTTAGCTTTTTAGTACCCTTCTAAGACTAATCACCTCCTTGGAACTTTCTCTTGATGTGCTTTACTTCTCAGAAATCCACATCATTTATAATATGTATCAAGGGTATAATCTTGAATTTTACTATTCTCAATAGTTGTTTAATTTCCTTCTATATATAAGCCTTATTTACCCTAACATTATACCTGTAGGCAGGAACTAAAAATACAGGTTAGGGTAAAAGTAGGTGCACAGTTATTTGTATGAAAAATAATATAATAATTAATAAATAAGAATATAAGAATAAGCTTTTATATACAATGTAAACCTACTTTTGCCATGCTCTTTACATGGCTTTATAGTTATATGCATGCATATATACACACATACATATTTTCATATATATATATATATGCATGCATGTATATATGTAAACACACAGGCATACACATACACACATATTAGTTTACTCTCCCTCTCTGCCTAGCCCACCCTAAGCACACATTATATAGTCTCAATACCATCCCCCACTACCCTCTATACATTTCCATGCCTCTAGATTTCCTCAAATTCTGTTTGAAGTCATCAAGGCCACATTCCTGAACCAATGGCAGTTTTTCCCCACTGCCAACATTTTCCCTAATGAACCTAAAGCTCACAATCCATCAATTCAGTTATTTTTTTGAAGCTTACTTCAACTTTTTTGCTTTTAGTGTCTTTCCAAGATTCAGTTTAGATCCTTTGTTCTTACCACACTCTATAAGAATAGCAAACAAACGGGATGTGTTCCACCATTCCCCGCTCCTATGCCCATGCCATCCAATCTATGCCACAGAAAATAACCAGTCATTCATAGGCAAGGAAGGTCTGGTGGTGTCCATCTTTGTTTTCTTTACTATTTTTGGTAATACTCTGTCACATTTAGCATGGCAATTTCAATCACCAAAGTCCCAATTGTCCAAACTTTCTTTTCAGCATCTCTAAATTAGATCACAGAGAGGGAACTATGCATTCTTGCTTTTAACCAGCTATAAGAAAAAAAATGCACAATGCCTCCCAACTTTTTTTTGAAATTTTTTTTGTTTTAAATGTTTTACAACTTAAAACAAAAATGGAAGGGACATTAAGCAAATTTAAAAGTAATACAACGATGAAGTTTAATCCTGTTATAACTCACCTCATTGACATAATTCACTTTAATCCCCCCCCATACATGTATTTGATGATTTCCTAATGCTTATTTCTAAATCAACCAAAATTATTTCTAAATCAATTCACTAACTCTTCGTTTTTCAGTACTCAGGTTGCTCTCTCCCAGGAATCTCCAGATGTTCCCCCTGCGCACCCAATTTACTTTTCTGTTTCCCCTATTTTCTCTTCCAAGTCCCGTAAGTCAAGGGCTCTGTACAACTTAACATCATGCTTCAGTACAATGCACTGCTAGTGGCAGGTGTTCAGATGTTTGCTGAATAAATGCACCACTGTTCTGGTGGTGGTGAAGACCTTTCAGGATCTGTTCCTGCCTCTGCATCAGACTCATGTCCACCCCCTGCCCTCTGACACTCTCAGTTCTAGCCATTCCTAACTACTTGTAGTTCCCAGAGCAAGCGAGGGTTCCTATCTTCCTCTGATTTCTTTCCCTGGGATTCCTTCATTTTCTCTTCCTCTCTCCTGTTTACTTGCTCAGCCCAAACTTGTCCTTGCATCTCAGCTTAGCTATCACTTGGTCTGGTAAGCCTTCATTTATACCAAGACTGAATTTGTGACTATCCTTCTCTCCCTTCACTCATTCTTTCTTTTGTACTTACCACACTATTTAGCAATATAGTCTGCTTTTTGCCTATTTCTTCATTCGTTGAACACGGATCCTGATACATGAGTAACCAATAAATGACTAAAGCCTAAATTAACCACATCCTCAGATACTATTTTGGAGATAGTAAACCTAGTGACTGCCACCAGTCTTCAGCTAGAAAACCCAACTCAAACATCGTACCTGGTTCAGATAGGAGGTCTAATGTTTTCCAAGTGATGAAGAAGGGTTATAAAAAAGTTCACGATAGAAGGTAAGTTCTTGAATTTGGGGGATCACAAGTTCCTTGACATTTAATGCAACTTTCCCTCAAAATCTCTCTATTATAGATCCTGCCCATTACCATAAAAACATATTAAAAATACATACGATGTGGATTGCTGCTGTTTTGGTAGCAAATGCGACATTGGGGGTTCCTCACAGGCTGCCCAGGCACATGCTCTACCAATTTGCAATACATTTCAGGTTCTTTTTCTCCACATGTTGCATTTGTAGTGATGAGAGCATTAGAAGCAAGATTCAAGACAGCAGGGAATAAACCTGAAAAAAGATGGACAAAAAAGATGTGTGAACCAAAACCAATGTGCTATGATTTTGTTGTATTTTACAATGAAGCTATTTTTCAGAGCACTAAATTAATCAAAATAAAATAATCAGTGATTAATATGTGACTTAAGTACAACACATACATAGTATTATCAAAATAATATTTTTTCTTTTTGCATCTTTAATATGGACTTTAAAGTAATCTTAATATATTAACCCTTAATAATTAGAAAGTACTGTTTCTAACACACACTCTTCAAAAATCTTTTATTCATGTTATTGGCAAAAAACTTATTTCATCTTCCATCTTCCATTTCAGCTATTATCTAATACAATGATTTTCAACCAGTGCGCCACAAGAATTTTACTTTTTTTTTTCATTGTTGTTCTATTACAGTTGTCCCAATTTTTCCCCAATTGTTCTCCCTTGCCCCACCCCATCCCCAAGAATTTTTAAAATATTCAATTCCTGACTATTTAGTCAGGGGCATGACCTCTTTTCTCTTAGGTTGTCAAAAAACAATGACAGCAGTCAACACAACAATAACTATCCAGTGTGAATACCCTGCCTTAAACCATAAATATATAGGTCATAAAACAGAGTTGTTTTTCATTGGTCATGTCACATAAGATTGCATTTGGTTGGTTAACTCTTGGTATCAGAAATTCTTATACCTAATTTTTAAAAAGTTACCTTGGAGCAAAATGAGTAGGTAATTAGTATTAATACCCTTTTTTTTTGGGGGGGGGAATTCAATAAAAATTATACCTATTTTTGTCTGACTGGCAAAAAGCATATGTATATTTTTGATGTGCTGCAGAATTTTAGTAGTTAGTTTATGTGTCATGAAATGCAAAAGGTTGAAAATTGCTGATCCAGTAGTAAACTATAATCATATGTAAATATTTTGTATAACTATGCATCAATGTTTTTCATGGTCATTTTTATGCTCCAATTATCATTTAACATAATGGTTATGGTAACTGTTTTATACCCAGACTGGGGAAAACTGAAAATGCTGAAACTTTTAGAAAACCATTCTCTACTGTCTTCCAAGCTACACAGCTGTATTATATACCGTAGTAGTCCATGATTATGTACCAGAACTTCTTTGTTAGATTAAATAAAAGTGTTCAACTTCCCTAGAACCAACCTTAAAGGCTCATTTCAGTGCAGGGCTGGGAGACCTTTCAGTCCATATGAGAAGCCAACCCAGGCGCTTTCCTTTCTGTGACTGTCAATTCTGCTTCATACACATCTAGTGCTTGCATTTGATTGAACTCTTTTCAATGATAATATCGAACTCTTTTCAATATAGTAAATTGTATAGTCACTCATCACAAGTCATTCTTTAACTGAAAGATATCTTAGAGTATTTAAGATTGCAGATAATTTCACTGAACTTATGTAAGGAACATGCTAAACATCTAAGAGGTCTCTGTTCTATTCATGTGACAAGCAGGTCTATATTAATTTAACCTCTGGAAAAAAGCCCTTTCCTGACTATATCTTAGATCCTGATGCTTTACTGAGATCCCTAGAGTTTTCAGTTCACTTCTGTCTTATCTTCAAATCTCAGCACATGCTGGGTACAGAGTAAGTACTCAATATATTTCTGAAATAAATGAGTTATGGATATTATAAATACTAGTGTCATATATGTTCTTTTACATGTTCTGAATAACAGAAACAATAGTAATATAAAATAATAATTAATAATAATAATAATAAACAGCATTAATGAATATTTATAATGTGTCGGTCACTATTCTGTCAGGAACTAACACTCTACATCTGCATCACTAAATTGCAACACACAACGCCCATATGAGCTATACATTACTGTTGCCCTTATTTTATTAAAATGGTCATAGCTTGTCCAAGATGACAACTAGGAAGCAGCAGAGCCATGATTTAAACCCAAGCAATCTGGCTCCAGACTCTACCCTCTTAATCATTATACTGCATGGTTTTCACAGGTACCATATGAAGCCTACATAAATCTAGTACCCATTTGTGGTCCTGGTTAAGCTTTGAATTTCATTGAAATAAACAATAGTACAGAAAATGAAAAATAATTTTAAATAATTTGAGCTTCTATTATAATTGCTTTCAAAACATCCAGGGAAGAAAGAGAATTTATGTGACTAGACAATACCTTAGTTCTCATCTCCGTCACTCTCAGTCTCCCAAAAAGCTGTCCCCAAAGAATCTTCTCTCAATTCCCTCTACCCTTATCCTCCAAAGTTTCTCAAATCCCTCTGATTCGGCTGTTCCAATCTTGCCCCTCTCCAACCCCACAGCCCTCTTGCCTGTTGCTTTTCTCCAACTTTTTTTCAAGGATTCCAATTTTCCTTTGTTTGCAGAAATTTAGAACTTATTTTTTTCTTACTTAATTGAGGTCTGCATGTAATTCATTCTTCCTGCTGAATTTGTCCCTCCCAGGCCCTGACTTTATCTTTATGCTCTAAACCCAGTTCAGTGGGACATTCTGTCAATGTGATACAAGGTGAGCTAATGCAATTATAGGTCAGAAAAATATTAGTTGTCCATAAAACTGTTATTATGTATACTATGAAGCAATGTTTTTTAAGGATAGTGCTATACAAAGATTATTTATCTTTTAGTTTTAATTTATTGTGTATACAAGTATTATTAGAAACAATTTCAGCCCTGGCTGGTGGCACAGTGGATAAGGTGCCGGCCTACAGACTCAAAGGTCACTGATTCAATTCCCAGCCAGGGCACATAACCAGGTTGCAAGCCAGGTCTCCAGCCAGGTCCATAGCTGGAGCCAGCTGAAAGGCAACCACACATTGATGCCTCTCTCCCTCTCTGCCTCTCTCCCCTCCCCTATCTCTAAAAATAATAAATAAAATCTTTTAAAAACTGATTAAAAAGAAAGAAAAAAAAGAAACAATTTGAATTTTGTAAAGTTTTTCAGGTTACAAATTTTAAAATAACTTAACCATCCCCAGAACATTGTCTCTCTACCTTATTTTATCCTATAAACTAGGAAATGACATATGATTCAATAAATTTATATATATATACATATATATATATATCTTCTGTAATATATCACTATTTTGTATTTAACTGTATAAATACTTCAACAAATTTGTGTTGAACACATACTATGCCAGATATCATAAAAGATTTGGGAATAAAAATCCCATTAAGATGGACTTATTGGATCTTGAGCTAAATCCTGAAGGAAGAATAGAAGTTTACTTAGTAGACAAAAGGATAAACAAAAAAATCAAACATACCTGGCAGAGGGAATAGCATATAAATATAATCTTTATTCTGAGAGTTTATGTGAATGTTGAGTGAGTGACAGAGTACTTGAATTTGTACTTGTTGTCATTTCTTACATTAGGTAATTTGTGTGTGTGTGTGTGTGCGCGCATATGTGTGTCTACAATTACATAATATACACAAAATATATATATATGGAGAGAGATGGAAATGGATATAGATATAAACACATGTAGATTATAGACAGAGTATGCATAATGGTTCACATATAAGCACACAAATCACTGCCTTTTTATCACTGCTAGTAATTTGTGTTAGTGGGATTTATTCTTGGTTTTTAAAATTTTAATAGGTAGTAGGAAGAAAGATATATGCTGGGAATCCTGTTTTTAAAAGGTCAGAAGTTTACCTCTCATCTTGCTGCCCCTGCAGAATCAGTTTAGGTAATTAAACCCCTTTCAGCCTCTTCTACCGAAGCCAGGTTTCTTACACACATATTGTTTCAGGCAGGAGCCAACAGCTCTAAAACTGTACCAGGACATTTTCAATTTTGCTCTATGATCTTTGTCTTCTCCCTCACCTCTGACCAGTCCTGACCTTGACCCTGACCTTCGGATCTATTTCATAGGTAGGGATAAGACTCTCCGTGTTATTTGGCACATCCCTGTGGGACCTAATTTGAAAGGGTTAGACCTATACCTTCTCAGATCTGAGTAACCATGAAAGGGATTTAAAAGGGAGAAATGGCTGGTGAAAATGTCTTACTGTATGTAGTATGTTCTGCAAATATAAAATTGAATGACATCCCAATCCCCCCATAGAATTAAATAAATAAAATGTGAGCAAAATGACATGGTTATAAAGGACTTACAAGTATAGTTACATTCATTCAAAAACTATTTCATATTCATTTAATAATATGGAGTAATCTCGCAGTAACCCCATTGGGTAGGTTTTATTAGTCTCATCTTACAAATGAAGAAAGTGCAGCTCAAAGGAGATAAATAATATGCACAAAGTTATAAATTAGTAAAATTAATAACTAAAACTTAAAGTCAGTCTTTAATTCAGATTTATTCTTTTTGGGCATGAAGAAGAGCCAAAACTCAGCCCTCAGCAAAGCTTATCAACTTACACATTTAATATAAGAAATAATCTTCATTCCTTCGTTGCTTTATTGAGTTTTTACTCATAAAGTAAAACATTACTGATATTAATATTTATTATTTCTTGATTCTTTCTATTGATTTGTTTCTTTTGTATTTATTGATCATGTACTCAAAATTAACCCTTGCACAATTTAATTGCCTTGGTTGGTAGTCAGAGAACAGTTGCATATTGAAATTTTATCAGCTATTTTGCTGTTTATTTTTAAAAATCAGTAAAATATATTGGTCAGGAAAGGTCCCAAAACAGTTGCTAATGATCAACTTGAATAGATAATATCTGAGCTTATATTGAATCTTCAGCAGGTTTTATTACAGGTGGCAGCTCATTTTCATTATATGTCAGCTCTATTAGGCTGTATCTATTTATTCCCATCCAAAACCAGTAGGGCAATTATTTATTACCATATTTAATATGGCTTCCTTGGTTAGAATTATATAAACATTGCAAGTATAAATGAAATACAAATAGCTGGTGAACCTTTATAGAGTATTGATTTAACAGCCTCTTAATTCAACTTAAGGTCATGTAATGTCAATGATATAAAAGCCAGTTATCATTATCTGTACAACTATAATTGATTTTTTTCTTGAATAGTTGCTAAACTAAATAAATTGTTAGATTTGTGGCTTAAAAAACAAAATTAGAACAAAATATAAGTAATATATTATTATTAAAGATTAAAATATGTATACTATGAAAATGACAATGTATTATATTCTATACTATATACATTTAGTAAACAGATGATCTAAAAAAGACTAAGTCTACATCATGTGAAAAATAAAAATTTTGCTATAATATGGCAAACTTTTAGAAAATTTACTAAATTTTTAATGTGTTTATTTGGATGGTTTTATTGCATATATGCTTGCTTAAATATAGTATGTTCATACAAGTTTTGGTAATTTCAATGATCTGCATTCTCAAGACCCTACACTCTGGATTTAAGTGCCAGAAGCATTTTTAAACATTCATATAAAGGTTCTACTTTTAGTAATGTGTAGTAACTTCTCTTGGACCAAATCGTTCACAGATAAAAGCTGTAAAATATGAACAAAATATATATTTTTTAAAAACCCAAGATATCTGAAGACATTGGAGACCAAACCCAGAGCAGGAAATTCAGGAGAGATGTGTATATTTAGAAGAAGGAAGCTATTGGAAGTACTGCAGACTACACCATGCAAGGTGGCTAAAACTCAAAGTTATACCATCTCTTTTTGACCTGTCTTGAAGAACCAGAGGACAGAACTAAGAGCAATCACAGCTACTGTAAAGTAGAAAAAATACTGGGAGAAACAAAGCCACAGAAATGGAGCCTCAAAATATGTGTATAAACTCTTCTTATATTCCTCACAGAGGCCAGACATTGTACAGTACATATGTCCTAGGCAGACTCAGGGTCCCCCGTTGGTGCTAAAACAGAGATCGCAGTTGTTGTATGCCAGAGCAAAGACAAGAGTTTAGAGTTGAGTTCAGGTAATTTAACCAAATAATGTAACACAAAACTGGAAAGACAGGTAATTATTCTTCAGAAGGACATATCAGAACCTCTAGTTTCTACAATGTATCTTTCACAACATCCAGAATTCAATATAAAAATACTAGACATAGAAACAATAAAATGTCACCCATATTTAAGAGAAAACATTGACTGGAGACCACCAATGATGACACGCAGATTTTGGAACAAGTAAAGAAATATTTTAAAGAAGTGTTTATGACTATGATCAAGGGCAACTCAAAATATGTTTATAAAAAAATTGGAAGTCTCAGAAGAAGAACAAACCACAAAATTCCAATATACTGAAAAAAAAAGCATCATCTAGAACATGAGTGGCAAACACAAGGCCCACAGGCCAAATCTGGCCTTCCACCTTGTTTTATCCAACCTCACATCTTTGGCTAGCACCTTGCTTCTACCTGGCTTGCTTAACTGTTGAGGAGTAGTTATATTCATACAGTCCTAAAATTACATTCAACCCTTTGAAGGCAACCTTGAGGCTAATGTAGCCTTTCATGAGAATGAGTTTCACATTCCTGATCTAGAATAAGAAAAAAAATCACTGCATGAGTTTAATAGAAAATTGGAGATAACAGAAGAAAGTGTAAGTAATCTTAATATAAATCAACAGATTTTTTCCTATATTCTCGAAATACATATCAATGTTTAAAGAAAAATTGTAACATCGCTTTGGGGGTTCGATGTATATTGATTTATATATATTAGGATTAAAACCGAACTAGAGGGTGGATGGATCATGGTAAACTTATCTATATATTTATAAGGTTCTTTTGCTTTAGGTTAAGTGTTAAAAATATTGCCAGCACCAAATGTTTAAATGCTTGTGGAGCAACTGGAACTCTACTCCATTGTTATTAGTCATAAAAATTAATAAAACCTCTTTAGGAAACAAGCATTTAAAATAAAGTAAAACCCAGAACTACCCAATAGAAGTAACATTACATATTCATGAAGAGAGCTATACAAGAATATTCATGGAAACTTTTCTCAGAATAGTCAAATCTGGAAGCATCCCCCATTTCCATCAATGGAAGAACTGATACAGAACATATGGTGTATTCATACAAAGGAATACTACCCCACAACAAATAAAACTACTGATACATGTGACAACAAGATGCCTTCTGAATCTATGATGCCAAATAATAGAAATTTTACAAAAAAAAAAGTGCATACTCTACTATTCATTTTATGTGACCTTTTAGAATAGGCAAACCTAATTCATTGGGAAAACAACATAAAAAAGGTTGACTTTAAAGGTAGAGACTGGTTAGGAAGGGGCATTAAGGACATTTCTGGGGTGACGTCAACATTCCAATAGAACTTTGTATAATACAGCTATATACATTTGTTAAAACTTTAATGTTAGTTTCAATGAGTAAATGCTACATCCAGTGAGGACTTTCACATTTCACTGCAGGCAAAATTTTCCTTTAAAAAAAGTAAGTCATTTTTTAACTTTAGTTAATGATATTCATGATAAATTGACTAGGCATAAAGTTTGCAACAAATCAAAGTTTACATTAGATTTATAGATAATTAAGGAACAAAATAGATGTATGATAAAGAAAATACAACAAGATGTTAATTTTTAAATCTAGAGCTGAAGTACATAGGTATTTATTGTATGATTCTTTCAATTTCCTATATGCAGGAAAATATCCGTAATAAAAGTTGGTAACAAATCCATAGTAATATTATACATACATAAGTATATATCTGTGTATATAGCCATATATGTGTATATATAATTTATCTCATTCTTTGGATTATATAAATTATCAATATCAGTAACAATAAAAGGTTCAATTCAAATTTCTTAAATCAAATATAAAAAAAGTTACTGGATACTACAAAAGAACACTTTCAATCCCATTCAGAATCAGAAGAAAAAAGCAAAATAAAGCACTGGATTAGCAAAATAGCTGAAAGCTTTAAGAACCTACACGCCAGAAATCAGCAGGTGGTTCTATTTTCCTTGTACAGCTTTCCAATTCTTCCACCTTTTATTTCATAAAAATGAAGATCTTTTGATTTAGTCATATTTAATACATAAATGTTATCTTTTGACAACAAATCAATGATCTGGAACATTGATCATAAGGAAGCAAGAACAAGAAGAAAAAAAGAATCCATAAATACAAGGTTAGTGTAAGCAAGTTCTGGGAAGACTTCAAGCCTTGCAACATTTGCATCATAAGGGTGTTAGAAGGAGAAGAGAAAGAGCAAGAAATTGGAATTCTATTTGAAAAAACATGAAAGAAAACTTCCCTAACTTAGTGAAGGAAATAGACGTGCAAGTCCATGAGAGCCTCAAACAAGATGGATGCAAAGAGGCCCACTCCGAGACACATTACAATTAAAATGCCAAAGGTCAAAATAGAGAATCTTAAAAGCAGCAAGAGAAAAGTAGTTAGTTATCTACTGGGGAGTTCCCATTAGACCATAGATGATTTCTCAAAAGAAACTTTGTAGGCTAAAAGGGACTGAAAAGAAATATTTAAAGCCTTGAAAAGCAGGGACCCATAGCCAAGATTGCTCTACCCAGAAAGGTTAATATTTAAATATTTAGAATAAAAGGGCAGATAAAGAGCTTCCCAGACAAGGAAAAAAAAAAAAAAAAAAACTAATCTAAAGGAGTTCATCACCAAACCATTACTTTATGAAATGTTAAAGAGACTTATTTAAGAAAAAAAGTCAAAACTATCAACAATAAAATGGCAATAAATATATATCTATCAACAAATTAAGCCAAAAAACAAACTAAGACACAAGAAGAACAGAGATGGTTGCCAAATGGGAGAGTGATGTGGAAAAATGGGTGAAGAGATGAAGGGATTAAGAAGTACAAATAAGTACAGACCAGCTATGGGGATATAAAGTACAGTATAGGAAATGGAGTAGCGAAAGAACTTACACACATGACCCATGGACATGAACCTGAGGTAGTGGGGGTTGCTGGGTGGAGGGGGGCAAAGGGTGAAATTTGGGACAACTATAATAGCATAATCAATAAAATATAATTTTAAAATACTGGCAGCCCTAGCTGGTGTGACTCAGTGGATAGGCTCTGGCCTGGTTCTCCAGTCAGGGCACATAACCAGGTCACAAGCCAGGTCAGCTAGAGGCAGGTGAAAGGCAACCATACATTGATGCTTCTCTCCCTTTCTTCCTCCCTCCCTGCCCTTCTCTCTGAAAATAATAAATAAAATCTTTTTTTCAAAAATTCTGGTAACTGACTCACACCATATTTATCCCCAAAATTTCTGCCATACTTACTGAATCAGTGAATATAAACTAGCTTAAATAAATACTATTCTACAAAAATCAGAAAATGATGAAAGGTACTTTGAGGACAAATACATTGTACTTCTCACTATTCTAAGGTTTTTGCTTCCAAACTTTGTCTCAAGATGAACATTATCTGTGTATGTATATACGTATTTCTGCTTTGTCTATTGCATATAGCATAATAGCTAAACTCCTTGGTAACCTAAATGTTAATAATCTGTCCCCCATCCATATCACTAAACTCACCTATCTCCAACCTCTTTCATGCCTTCCTACATGTCCAGTGTAGTGACATCTTTCTGTTTACAAATATACCTGGCATTTTTTGTTGGTTTGGTTTGGTTTTTAGGTTCATGAGAAACATTTTATGTATTTATTTAAAGATTTTATTCATTATGTTCAGAGAGAGGGGAAGGGAGAGAGGCAAAGAAGTAGAAAAACGTCAGTGTATGGTTACCCTTCACCTGCCTCCAGCCACGGACCTGGCTGGAGACCTGGCTTGCAACCTGGTTATGTGCCCTGGTTGGGAATCGAATGAGCGACCCTTGAGTTCACAGGCCAGTGCCTACCAAGTGTTTTGAAAATTCTTTGTCATAACATTATCTTGTCCATTCCACAGAATGTTTTCTTTTTTTTTTTACTTTTTGAAAACATAGTCATCTACTCAACTTTCACAATGCAGCAAAATTGCCCCTGCTCTGTGGAATTGTCCCCTGACCTTGCCACACAAAATGTGTTGTTTCCTTCTTGGTGTCTACATAATACTTGTTGATGTTTTTATTATAGCCCTCATCACACTGAAACTTTAATATCTTTTATAATATATCTCCAGTCTATAACATTACTAAGCTTAGGGATAACACTAGCTAATATATAATAACACTCAAGTTTAAATTTATTGAATAAGAGTAACTAAATGCATTTGTGTAATCTTTCTGGAGAGAAAGTTCTCACACAAAAGCCATTAAACTAATCAAACCTTTGATTTAGTGGAAATGTAGAGCTCTGTTATGGTACTCTAGTTCAATGAAATAACTTTTTAAAAACTATGCTATCTGTAAATATAGTAGACTCTTATAATTCTTTGGCTTCCCAGACATCCAGCTTTCATTTATATTATTGGGTAAATGGCCTTGTATATAATACTGAGGGTATTCAGTATCTTACTTCTACCAAGGAAGTGAAAGTAAGATCTTTCTTCTTCACTCCCTTTTGCAGTTTGAGCATGGCACATGACTTTATTCTAGGGCTCTGAACATTGAACACTTGCAGTACAAGATTGGAGAGATGAGGAAAACAGTAAAAGAGATGAATGTACCAGTGAGGGCAGGAGAGGAAGAAGTGACAGCAATGTCCACAAAGGAATTGTGACTAGATTACTCAGGCAAGGAAACCTAGGAATGACCCTGTTTTTGTCATCCCCTGAGCCTGGTTTTCAAACCTTTCTAATGATTTTGCAAGTTATGCTATATGTTTCAAATACATTTTTGTTATTGATAATTCTGTTGTTTGGGATCAAGTAGCCAGATGGATATAGAGACCGTATGTTGTAATTACCCATACCCATGTAGACTCTCTCTCTCTCTCAGACACACACACACACAGAGCTACATAGCGAAGAGAGGAAGATCGAAGGAATAACTTTATTGTATCTGACAAAATGATTAAATATGTATACTGTGCTTCCTTTAAATATCTTTTGAGTAAAATGTGAAGGAATAATAGTAGTGACAACAATCACAACTTCTTACACAAATGCTTATATGATGATCATGATTGGAAGTAGCCACAGTGCCACTTAAAAATTCTGTTTCCTTCTAGTGCAAGTTTTCCTCTAGTCGTGTGTTTTCTATTATGTACTTCATTTTTATTAACCTTAACTGTAAGTCATCATTTTAAAATGACCACAATTTAACTCACACCTTAAAATAATATTTTTAATGCAGTCTGGCAAAATAATTTATAAATATGTACATTTGCTTATTTTCATCAGTTTAAATATTAATCTAAGTGAATATTGTGGCATATCTATCTTCATTGCAAGTGCCCAATATATTATATTTTTATTCATAGTCAGAGATAATGATATATACATTTATACATTGGTATGCACAATATATGTATTTTAATTTCACAAATAATGTTTCTTGTTAACATCTATTCATCCAGCTTGTAAAGGCCCTTATTAATAGAACTGATAACTGAAGTCTAGCTATGGAAAAGTCATCAGTCAATAGAGCAATTCTCTTCAATACATTCAATTTTTAATCACTTTTAAAAATCATAATGTACACTTCTTTCTCGCTCGATTTCTCTCTTCCCCTCTCCCTCCCTCCCCCCTCTCCCTTTTCCCTTCCTCCACCCTCCTTCAGTCATGCTAGTCACGGTACACAATATATTTCTCCTGCTTGTTCATGCCGTTGCCTCTCAAAAGAGTAAGAGGAAACTGTCTGTTTGAATATAACTTTCCATCTCAGTCTTCTCTGTCTGAGGAGCATTTTTAAAAACATAATATTCGTGCAAGCAAACAGAGCTGTTTGCAAGTACTTCAATATTTGAAAGACAAAAGCAAAACTGCCAATTTAAAATGTTCTGAGACATGTCAAGGAAGAAAAGGAGATCCTTGTCTGCTGCACTACTGAACCATGTGGGAGTGTAGGAACACATTAGTATAAAACAAAAACAGGACAAAACAGAATGTTGCTAAAGAGAATCATTTCCAGCTGTGCACCACAGGAAGCAACTCAGTGCTCTTGAGCCATGATTCAAACTAAGAGTTTTATAGACCTAGAAAATCAGTCCCGTTTGAACTAATATCCCTCCAGACACAACAATGATTGTAAGGTGGAAAAAAATAATGTTGACTCCAGTTGTTCAGACGCAAAATATAAAATAAAATAAAATAAAAGATGGAGAGCCCATATTCTGGTCCTTACTCATGGTTATTGGCCTTTCAAATTTGTCTTCTACTGTTGCTTAGTTCGGTCCTTTTCAGTTTCCAAAGTGACATGAAATTTTTGGAGCCCTCTGGGTTGGTTTGGGCTCCTTCTTCTGTAGCCATTAAAAAAAGTGGTACATGTTCCTCTATGGAATTAATTTTTAAGATACTTTGTTCTTTTCAAGTAGATTAAGATGAATATTTCGGTATTTTTATTATCATCAGAAACAAGCCAGATGTAACCAGATTTCAGTAGATCTTAACCAGGATTTGCCTACAGACTAGCAATATACTCTACATAGCAGATATTCTTACTAAAATAAGGGCTATGGGAGCCAGTATTGGCTCAAATGCCATCTTATTTACTTGGCCCAGTCAAGCAACATGAGATTTTTATTAAATTCTCGACAAAGGACATTACAGATCTCTTTAATAGAGGATTATGTTATAAATTTGCAGTGATGGAAAACTTAAACCCACATAAGAAAATAACTGTCATTCTAACCTAGATGTCAGGCAAGAACACTAACAGATGCCCCAGAAGAGCATAAGAGGGCATCTCACACAGTGCACTGCTACTCATGTAAGTGAATTCATAGCAGCGAATTCCTCAAACTCCTCCAAATATTTTTTTTTCTTTTAATTTTATTGTTGTTGTATTACATCCATCCCTTTTTTTCTCCCCTTTGTCCCCCTCCCCACCCACCCTTTCCCCCCAAAGTCAATCCCACCTGTTGTCCATGTCCATGGTTCCTTTATACTAGGTTCTTGTCTAAGCTGCTCCCCTTCTTTGCCTCTGCCTCCCCCCTCCCCCCTACCCCTTTCCTCCTGACCACTGCATGCCTATTCCTTGTATTCATACACTTGGTTCTGTTTTGCTTGTTGTTAGTTTTGCTCATTATTGTCCCGTAATGGGTGAGAACATATGATACCTGTCCTTCACTGACTGGCTTATTTCACTAAGCATAATATTCTCCAGTTCCATCCATGTTGTTGCAAAGGGTACAAGTTCCTTCTTTCTTTCTGCCATATAGAATTCC